>JACTOM010000925.1:880515-957264 GCA_015832385.1 Elymnias hypermnestra
AATGGCTGGGTAGACGACACGGAGTGCTTTCCTACCGTTTGGTGCAGGTGCTAACCGGTCACGGCTGCATTGGAAAATACCTGCACCAAATCGTTGGCTGTGAGCCGTCGGCCATCTGCCACGAGTGTGGTGATCCTGTGGACACAGCGCACCACACGGTGGCCGAATGTCCTGCTTGGGGACCCCAACGTCATCTGCTGACGTCGCAGATCGGTGCAGACCTCTCGCTGGCAAGTATTATAGATGCAATGCTTGTCAACGAGCGGGGCTGGAATGCTGTTGCCACCTTCTGCGAAACTGTCATTTCGCTAAAGGAGGCACGGCAAAGAGAGAGGATGAATGCAGCTGAAGCACAGTACCCCGGACGGAGGGGAATAGGAAACAGGAGACGGAGGTTTATCCAACTCCTCCCCCTGTAGTGCACTTTTGAGCCGGCTTCATTCGGAGGGGCCAGAGTGGAATGCCACAACGAACCTCTGGTCCATCCATTCTCGAATGACGAGGGCTCCGCTGGGTTTTAGTGGGTATTCTGGTACTACCGGCGAGTCCCACACTCCCGTCTGTCTCACGGGCGGGGTGCGTAAATGCATTTCCCAGCGAAAAAAAAAAAAAGTATGAATAATCTGACATGTACGATGTTGTATACAACGTGTTCGCTGGAATCATGTCATGAGTGTCATTCACATTTACATCTTAATATCCGATCAAAGTTGCATAGAGGTGGTAATAGAATATGAATTTCGGTCAAGTATTACTCGTAGAGTCAAGAATTCTTCTATCAAGCAATGGCAGTGTCATCAATTTTTAATATAAAACGGTTTAGTATTCAATTAAGTATAGTTTAATGGAATACTATCTCTCTCTCCGGTTGTGTCGGATTACCGACACATCGGACTATGAGAGTGAAGGAATAGAGAGTGCACTTGTGTACTATGCCTGCCAATCCGCAGTGGAGCAGGGTCTAGGGTTTTTAGAGCATACTCTAAAAACCCTCTCTTATATGAGTGAGGAGGCCTGTGCCCAGCAGTGGGACGTTAATGGGCTGTTACTTACTTTTTACTTATTTTAATGGAATACGGAATAGTATACCTGAAACAACACTCATGCATAGAAGCATCACAAATAAGTGTATGCAATGAAAATATTTTCGCTGTGCTTTTTTAAAAGGTATTGTTAACTTAAATCTGGTAGGCACAAAATTAGTTAAGTTTTTTTATCCATATTACAAATATCTTTATTTATCCATTCATTCATTCGTCCATGCATTCACTCTTTCGCCTATTTACGCTTTTAAAAGAGTAAATAGGCGACAATCATTCTAAAGGCTTTCGAATTAAAACGCGTACAAATACTTTTTAAACTGAAATACATCAATTTTCTATTTTGTATGTTTCGAAATTAAAGCTAAACTACGCATCTAACTAACACTATAACTATATAAGAAGAAACTTAAATTTAAATAAGATATAAACGAGAAGAAAAGTTACAACGCAATCAAAATTATAAATATTCACGCGAAGTTAATTAAGATGTTGTAGAATTTTTAAATAAATAAAATAGTTTGAAAATTAAGAAATGAAATCCCTGCTAAATGTTTAATACATTTTGAAAACAAAAATGCTTTGATCACATACTAAATTTAGATTGTTTACGTAAAATGCCAGAAGAGTAATTATTGAGTATCTTGGTGGTATCTTCTTAGTAGAATCAACCTACCGAACCTGTGGCAGATACTATGAATAAGTTCACAATTCAAAAGAGCTTGTTGAGCCTCGTATAAAAAAATATACTTCATTAAAATATAATTTGATTAAACTCCATTAAAGTGAACCTACTTATACAACTTGCAACATTTTAGTAAAATAGCGTCCATTGCTAATACAATTTGAATATTTTATTAACTAAATCTTTATCTATGCATCTAAAGTCGTAGTTTTTATATAAGAGTTTATTGAACACAGAAAAAAAAACGAAGTCATAGTTTTTATAAACATATCATTAGTACAGTTATAAATAATTGATGTTTGAAACACTGTCTTACAAAATAAGGATTTATACTTTATTCTTTATAAGAAGGGGCCCTCGAAATATTATATTAAATATATACGAGTCAAGGAATTCTCATATTAAACGAATGTCCCAAAGCTTAAAACAAACAGAAAATCTTTAGAGTTGTTTCCAATTTCACGTCCTTACTCGTTGCCATATAACTTTTTATTGAGAAACTTTTTTTAATGACATCTTTATTTGTATTGACAATTGATATAATCAAATTACATTTAACCATAAAAAGGTGAAGTAACAACCCTTTAATGTCTTACGTTTGTACAACAATAAGGCATATTTTATAAAAGATTACAACTCGTGACCTTTCAAAATAGTCGACGTGTGTTGCCAATCGACCAACCCTGCTTTGACCAAAAAAACAAAACTAATAAAAAAGACGATACAATATCAAGAAATGAGTATTGTGTAAGCATTTACACACATTAAATAAAAGTAAACCCTATATATATGTCGGAGAATAAGAGAGAATGAGAGCATAAAGCATAGGGGCGTAGGTTTCTCCGCCGACATCGTCATTAATGGGATCCATAATTTAATTTCTTATACTGAGGGCATTCGTGGGTAATGTTAGTGCAATCAAACACTTTATTAATTAACTTGGATTATTAAGTTCAATCACTTAATGTTCCGAATATCAACGCGGCAGTTTCAAAAAGACGACCGCAACGGCGGGCCGTCACCCGAAAACTGTCGAGAGATGCGCCGGACTGCCATTTATTGACTCTGCCCCACGCCTATAGACAGATGGCGCCAGCGTTCCACAGACTATTGCACTCCGACGTACAAAGTACACATGTCAGAAGTGAAATTCTTTGGTAAACTAATATTTAAGTCTTGCTTATATTTATACAAATCTAAGACTTAAGACTTCCCGACTTAGAGGGAGGGCAAAAGGAAGATTATATTAGGAATTTAACGAATTTAATTGTCATTAATATATTAAGTGTCGAAAATTAATACAAATAATTTATTGAAATCTCAAATGACGGATTGTAAATAAAAACGCCACGTGTTTTTTCCAATATTAAAAATTATTAATTAAATTTTGTTTTTGAATTTTTAATTTAGAAAAGAGAATTTATGAACTATTTTTATTATATATTTTATGAAAAATTGTATATTTATTTATTAAATGACAAGGGGAAAATTAAAATGCTACATATTATTTGTAAATATTAAAACTACCTAACCTACAAACGAATTAACATAAAAAACGCTGCACATCTTCGTGACGCAAATCACGCGTTTCATCCGTAAAAATTTTACCCTCATGTTACACTTCAATATGTGTCACAGATTTTAACCGCGGTGAACCTCGATTACTCAACTGTTTTAATGATTTCTTTCACTATCCTCCATTTGGGTAGGATAACTAAGGATATAGGTTTCGTTTTAATGTATAAAAAAACGATAATAGGCCACACGACTAAAGTAAATACATATACGTATGTACAATATACATATGTATTCTCCAGCTTCCTTCGCAAATGTGCGGAAAGTTTTACTTCAATAAAAAAAATTTGTTTCTTTTTCAATGCATTATCTTGCAAACTAAAGATCGTACGTACGAGTTCTATCAACTAGTTATATGAGCGTTAAATAGGTGGTTCGGTATATACTTAAAATCCCAAGTTACGGTTAGCTATATAGAAGTTGTATCGATATAAAAACGGAAATTTAATTTTTCCATTATCGTATTGATAAAATCAACCAAATAAAAAAGTGTTTGTGTACTTATGTACACTCGTTAGAAGTTATACTTCTTTGGCGTAATAAGATAATAATCTTTAGCCTTATTCTTCGATCGTTTGTAGAAACAATAAACGTTTATATCTGTTTTCTATAGTTGACTCTGAAAGTTATAATTTTGCTAAGAATGCCACGTTGATATTTTCAATGTCAGAATATGTCCAACAAGTAATGTAATAATATAATTAAGGTATAATATAATTACAAAATATTAACGATACTAATATGTTGACCATAGCTAACTTCAGGGTGTCGGTTTTTTGTGACGGTTTGCGCGCATCATAAAAATTTACTCTCGTCAGTTTTCCCTAACGCGCCAAAAGAAGTAAAACTTCAAAAATACATATAGTAATAATTCAATCGATGTCAGCGATACGCTTAGGTAGATATACCACCTATTATTATCGCAAAAATGAAACATTTCCCTGAAGGATTTGAAGTGTATCTTTATTGATCTTCTTAGTAAGCAGTGAACTGATACATATTTGATAAACTACCTACGTTTATAATTTTAAGAGTAAATAATTATATTTTTGTTGTATTCGCATATCAAAGTTAGGTACAGGTTAATAAAATAAAACCTTTATTACGAAAAGTTTAACGCTTGATTGTAATCTCACATTTTTTTATTGCTGACAGTTTAGCTCTTGATTTTGATCTCATCTGATGGTAAGTGATGATACAGTCTAAGATGGAAGCGCGCTAATCTGGTAAAAGGCGATATACCTCTTATGGTTTCTACCCAGCATCGTACCGGAACACAAATTTCTTTGTTTGGCGATACGTTTTTGCTGGTAGAGTGGTAACTAGCCACGGCCGAAGTCTCCTACCAGACCAGACTCAGACAAATTAGAAAATACAACTTTCTAAATTCGGGATCGAACCCGGGACATCTGCTAAGCAAAGCTAACCCGCACCACTGCGCCAACGAGGCCGCGAACCTAATTAGTAAGTGATGATACAGCTTAAAATAGAAACGTGTTAACCTCGTTATAGGTAATTTATGGCACGTTTGCAAATAAGTCCGGAATTTTGTAACTTTTTAGCTATTCAAGAGTGAAGAATTTTACTTAAAAGACCCAGTTTTGATTTTCAATGTATTTGTTTATTGTTTATTTTGTTTGTAGGGTATTAATAAACATTTTACAAATTAGAAAATACAATTTCCTAATCAAATCAAGGACCTACGCTAACGAAACAGGTACTCGCATAATTACGCCAACAAGGCCGTGATTTCACTTGTAATTGATATAGGATATAGCTATATATAAGCACGGACTCAATAGGTATACCAAACAACGAACATCAATCAGAGCTTTTATCGAACATTTCAATTCAGCGGCGGAACGGTATCGTTTTCGCAAATTTTCCACTCTAAATAATTACACCCGATGTTTTCATTTGTATTGGTTCTGATAGTTCGCTTGTTGCATGGAATAGTTGTTTAATGTAACCGAAATGTGATATAGTTTGCGAATATAACACCGAATTATGAAAAGTTAAACAGTATAATCATAATAAAACGAGCCTCAATGCGACGAATTTTCTTCAAAGGCGGGTTTGGTTACGGTGTGTAGGAACCGTCCTCACCTGGAAAATTGATTTCTAGTAGGGGACACGGATCTCTTTTTTACAGGCTGGTACAGGTGCTCTTTTTGTATGGAGTTGAAACTTGGAACATAAAGGCAGGAGAAAGGCAAAGAACAGATGCGTTCGAGATCTGGTGTAGGAGGCGCACGTTAAAAATTCTTTAGACACCCAAACGCACAAATGTATTTATTTTATCGCAGCTCGGAATCAAGGTTATCTGTGTGTTATCACCTAATTTTGGCTTTTTTCGGACACATCTTGCGGCGAGAGGACGGCTTAGAAAAGCTCATAACCAGGGGCAACACAGACGCAGACACAGGGTGGAAAGCATAGACCCGTTCGCGATTAGGATCTTACCAAGATCATGATCTTCAGTCATGACGGAGCGATTATATAGAGAGAGCGAGAGCAGGTGATGATCTGATCAGGACAAGGCTGTTTCGGTAAGTAAGTCCGCAGAGGGGAAATGCCCGCTTGCTATGAGCCTGATGCATCTATTAATTCGGCGTAGCACACTCTGGAAGCGATCTCAGCGGCATTTTTTGACATCGTTGGTCGAAGAGGACCTTTCGCTAGAGGGCATAGTTGGCGCAATGCTAACTAACGAAAGGGAATGGAGGGTGGGCAGGGGAAGGTATATAGACCCACCTCTTCTCCTCCGCAGGAGCTACTCTTGCCTCCCTCTTAAGTTTCCCAGTGGAAATCTTCCGGAGTACCAGGGTAGATCGCTTCTACCGGTCCTGTGGTGCTCCACTAAATAATGGCGAGTGTATTGCTGGGTTTCAGTGGGTATGCTGGTTTTCTGCCAGCGAGTCCTATACTTCCGATTAGATTTTGTCTGAACGGAGTGCGTAAAGGCATATCCTGGGATCGTGAAAAAAAGAACTTCAAGAAATTAGTTATCAAAACGATTATTATAGAGATGAAAACTTTGTTTTTTTAGTTGTATCTTAAGAAGTACAATATTAATTCGTCTTCGAAAATATTCGCTGAATCCGTAAATACTATAGATTGAAAATAGAATAAATAAATGTTCCTGGACTGAGTTTGTTGTGGATTCTTCTCAAAAAATTATCAATTATTTTTTTATCTATAATCCATCTTGATTCAAGCACCAGTCTTTCCGACAAAAGTCAGCATTTCCTGCGTCACGTTTATTTTATTAAATTTGATTTGTATCTATTTACGCACCTATTAAAACGACGCGATGAAACTTTATATCCATAAACAAACAATCGGCTCGTATTTTTCATTTCGCGTGTATCTACGTGTATAGCAAAATTGTTCATTTCATAACCTTTGACCAAAAAGTAACAAAATTTTTCACACGGATGTAGAAATTTGTAATGGCATAAATTCGTTAGTCGACGAAAATTCGCCCGGAGGTAATCGAAATAGGCGTGTGGACCAGAAAATTTTATTAAAATGACATCCAAGCAATCTAGCTCCAAGCAATTTATGCGAGGACGTTTAATAGAAAATACAGTTAAATTTAGGAAGCACTGGGTGTACTTCCTATATAATATAAAGTTTGGAGTTATTAAACTTTTGAAGATCTGCTTGAGACAAAACATGTCATGTGAAGAACGTTTTTAGTATGCGGAAACGGTATACATATTGTATTAATAAGTTTTTTTTTATTCCTGCTATAAGATCATACTCTCCCTATTTATATCTTCTATAAATTTTAAATCGATAATAACATTCTTTTCATCATATCTGTATTGTAAGTCCATTCTTTCGGCACTATTTTGAGTGACGATAGTGCCACATTGCTTTCCGATTAAATACATGCGTAATTAAGTGCGTATGCCCCAAATTTTCGACGCATTTGCACTTGTTTTATATGTCAAAATATTTGACAAATTGCTGCATCGTCCAAATTTGTAATTTACTTGATTCACTGCTTGCTTCACCTATTTCTTCTTACTTATTTATTGTGTTTGTGTTTGGAAATTTAAACTTATTTTTTGATTATAATATAGTTTGTGCGTAATATACTGTTTAATCATTCATTGAAATGTATATTTTTTTAAGGATGACAATATTAACACAATTTTTTCAAATATTAATGCATTAAATTTTTTTTTTTTCTAAAAATTGTATAACATCACCATTGAAAGAATATTTAAGGCTTTCTAAAGAAATTCGCGCTAGATCTTTATTATTTTTTCATTGCTGACACGTTAGCGCTTGTCTGTGATCACAGCTGATGGGAAGTGACGATACAATTTAAGATAGTAATGAATGTATCACTTCTTATGGTTTCTACACAGCATCGTACCGGATCACAAATCTTTTTGCTTGGCTTACGCCTGTGCTGGTAGGATCACAAGTAGCCACGGCCAAAGTCTGCCACCAAAAAAATTGTATATCCTAACGCCTGTAATTTGCGCTTACTTTGCACAATTATTCTATCGATATTAAGTCTCATATACTGCTTGCGTGAATTAAAATTACTAGCTGAACCCGTGACTTCATCTGCGTGGAATGTTTTTGAGTAGCATTTTCATTGTTTTAGGCAAATTTCTGCCAAATTTCAAGTCTCTACACCTTATGATTTCGGAGATATCGTGATGAGCCAGTAGTTAACACCCCCGCGACCCTCCTTGAGGGTGGAAATTCGTAAAATCCATTCTTAACTGATCTTTACTCGGCAAAAGGAATACTCCTACCAAATTTAAAATCTCTACGCCTTATAGTTCCAGAGATATCGTGATGAGTCAATAGATACCTGGATAACTCATATATATATGTCGGAGAATAAGAGAGAAGGAAAGCAAAAAGCATAGGGGCGTAAGGTTCTCCGCCGACATCGTCATTAATGGCATCCATAATCATATGAATCAATCATAAATAACATCAATTTCTATGCTGTGGGCTTTGGTGGTGCAATCAAACACTTTATTAATTAACTCAGATTATAATGTCCAATCACTTAATGTTTCCGATAACAATTTACACAAAAACATTAACAATAATGGCTAGGAACGCGACAATTTCTAACAGCCGACCGCTCTGGCGGACCGTCACCCGAGAACTACCAAGAGACGCGACGGACTGCCACTTATTGACTCTGCCTCACGCCGATAGACAGATGGCGCCATCGTTCCACAGACTATTGAACTCCGACATATAGATGTGTCATATCGAATCGATAGTTTTATGTTTACGTTTATTAGTTAGATTAACGGCTCGTTACATCCAGTATGAAAATGGCTGGAAAAAGGAAATAACCTCGAAGACCATGAATTTATATTTATTACGGGTACATTTATGAAGCATAAAATGTTTATGAGAAGGTGAAAAGGCTGCAGCCATATTCTGACGTACAGTTTATGGGTCACCTTAAATAGAGCTTTAATTATACAGGGAGATTTATATAGATCCCTAATGAAAATACCGTTAGAGGTCCTAACGTGAAAATTAAATTTATAAATATCTGATGAAAATGTGAAATATTTTTCTTTATTTTACGGTTGGCTTTTATTAAGTTGTTTTATGAAACTGGGATCTAGCCCTTTTAAACCTTAATAATTCTATTCGAAACTCTTACATCCTATATTTTTAGTTTTAAATATACATATTTACACTTTATATATTACTTCTACTTTAGTAGATATCCATCAGTTGATACAACTACGATGATGACGCTTTATTCGAGTGCTGGTGTCAGCTTAAATATTTTGTAGCAGCTCCTATTTTATCTTAATTGGTCGTCAATTTAATAAATATTCCATATGCCTCACATAATATGTTGACGAAATTAAAAACGATCTTTCTTAACTTGAAAAATTATTGGTCATATACCATTTAGTATGTATATCAAATTAGGTTTTCGTGACTAAATTTTTTTTATTCCTCTCTCCAAAGTCCTATTTATTCCTATAGTACGCATCATCAAAATTTATTCAGCGGTGTAGGCTTGTTTAACAGCAAATACGTGCCACCAAGCAAACATTGCTTTCTCGGATAGTGCTGTAGAGAAGCATGTTCTTATTCGCATTTTCCTAAATTACTATGTTGATGTGATCAATTTTTTATTGATTTTATTCATTTTAACGTTCTGCAGATCGGCACAATCTTCGGCCCTAAACATGAGAAAATAAAAATACCCACCACACTGCTCCACTCCAATGCTTCACATACCTCAAAATTGCCCCCGAGATATGCAAGTCCCCATATGAGGTTTTTCTTCAATCACATAATAGTACATTTTAAATAACATTTAAGCACATAAGATCCTTTTTATACAAGAAAACTCTTTTTATACGTATATCGCCTTTGAGCTACAATCGAGATAAATCATAATAATACAACTTCCGCCTTTGAGCTACAGTCAAGATAAATAGTATTACTATGACTCCAGCCTTTTAGCTACAGTTGAGATAAATCGTATTCGTACTACTCCCGCCTTTGAGCTACAGTCGAAATAAATCGTACTACTACGATTCCCGACCATGAGGTACAGTCGAAATAAATGGAATTACTATGACTCCCGTCTTTGAGCTACAGTCGAGATAAATCATATCACCATGACTTCCGCCTTTGAGTTACAGTCGAAATAAATCGCATTACTTCGACTCCCGGCCTTGAGCTACAGTCGAGATAAATCTTATTACTACGACTCACGCATTTAATGCCGCCTAAGGATACGAACTCCCGAATTCTTGGAATATAAATCCACGCGTCTCATCATTAGGCATAGTTTTTCAAACAAGTTTGATATAAAAAAAAGTAAATTCCTTAACATAAGGTGTTATCCACTATAAATAATAATCAATAAAAATTTAAACAAAAAAAAAGAACCGCCTTCAAAATAGACTTACAAATATTGCTCTTAATAGTAAGAAATAATTGCGTATTCATTTATAGTGTTCTTCGTATTCTTATATTTGGAGTCGGCGTGAAGGCGGTTCTTTTTTTGTCAAAATTATTATTTATTTTTTGATTTTTAGTGAATCTAAAGTAAACGTGTTGCAATGCAGCAACAAACCTAAGTTCATTGCTATTTGATTACAGACACTTATATTTTCTGCCTTAAACCGCACCCTTACTGTAAGCCGTTGAGGAGATCCATTGATCTTCATATTTAACTACGACTAGCACTTGACCATACCGAAGTTACGGTAGGCAACTCAAATATCTGGATAGCCTATAGAAGATTCTGCCGAGTATCGTTCATTTGCTCCTAAGAATTGAAGAGTTCCGTCACTTTATCATGGAATCCATCATCAGAACCTAACTAAACTATCACAAAACAACCCTTGAAGTGTATCCTTATCAATAAAAAATAATCATCGAAATAGGTTGGCGTGATCTTGAGTTATTCGTCCATTTGTCGCGCACATGCTTTATGCAAATTTAACACTTATCCGGTTTTCTCATGGATGCCATCATCAGAACTGGATTTAAAAAAATGGGACCCTATGACGAGCACCACTTTTCAATTTAAAAAAATCATCAAGATCGGTCCACCGACTCGGGAGATATGAGGTAACAAACATACAGACGAAATATACAAACGAATTGATAACTTCCTCCTTTTTTGAAGTCGTTTAAAAATGTGTTTAAACTTGAGCGGACGAATAAAAAGGTATTTTATCAACAATTGAAAATTTTAACAAGATAGAGTAGAAATACTGCCTCATTGGTCAAGTGGTTAGCATGTTCGACTACAGACATGAGGTCCTGGGTTCGAGTCCCGGGTCGGGCCAATTCAAAATCGATATTGAATTTTCTATTGAGGTTTTTTCAATATTTGCCCGAAGTTGGGAAAAAATGGGCGGTGTGATCCTCCCCCGTGCCTCAGAGAGCACGTTTAGCCGTCGGTCCTGCGCCTGATCTCTCTCTGGTTGTGTCGGATTGCCGTCACGTCGGGCTATGTGTGAAGGAATAAAGAGTACACCTGTGTACTATGCCTGCCAACCCGCAGTGGAGCAGCGTGGTGGGTCTATGCTCTAAAAACCCTCTGTCATATGAGTGAGATGGACCTATGCCCAGCACTAACACGTTAATGGGCTGCTACTTACATTTTTTAATAGTAGAAATAAGTCAACGATTAATATATTTTTCAGTAAGTCTTAACTTAGGACTTTTAAGATTTTGATTTTATCGTAAGTTTTAAAGGACTTGACAGAACGTTTTCCCTTTAAATTTCATTTCTCTTATTTAAGTAGATTTGCATAACCTTATTAAACGAGCCTCTCCTAAATAAACGTATTAGGTATAATGGAACAGTATAATTTAGATGATTAAAACAGCTTAATCTCGTTTGATCCTAGTGGCCTCTTTATATATTATGTTTTGCCGCTCGGGGGTAAACCAATTTTATTAGTATAGTTGAAGTCACGTAATTGCTGACTGATGTCTACTTACATTTATTTAATTAAATCTAATCGCAATACACCCAAAGGTTTTCCTTTTAACTACACACTCATTACACACGGACCTAAGGAAAACGTTGCCCATGTTTCATGATCTATATAAATATATTACAAGTATAATAAAAGTTTCCATGCCACCTAGCTTTTTTTAAATGCATTCCAAAGAATCCTTTTTTCGTACGACTTCAAGAGATGGTGCTGTAAAATTTTCCCTACATATATTTTTTAATTAATTAAATTTATAGAAGGTAAGGAGATAATGCCAAACTATCATATATTAGATAGTTTGGCTAAAGATCCCCGTGCCAAACTGACCCGGCATTATACCGAATATATCCCGGACGTCAGCTTGTACGAGATTAGTTTGGCTCTCAAACAAATGAAGAGCAGCAAAGCACCGGGTGATGACGGAATCACAGCGGAACTCCTGAAGGTGGGTGGGAAACCCATTTTTAAGTTGAGTGGTTGAATAAAAAAGTGTCATATCCTATAAGCCTTTAAACTTTTTATTTAAGCTTTCAAGAGATGGCGATGTATGATTTATCGCAGATAAAAAATAATTAATTGAATATAAATGTAAATTAATTGAAAAAAACTGAATTAATACAAATGTATCATCCATTAAAAAATGTGTTTGAGCTTGAATTAATCAATAAAATAGTTATTATATCTTCGTGAATGTAGGAGATATCTGTAAACAAACAATATCCCGTCTACACCATAAATCACTCTATATCCTTCCGGTGTTCAAAAAAAAATTGTTCCAATTTCATTAATTTCTCAATAACACTAATTTCCTATTAATAAAGTAATAAAATTAGCTCAAAATAGAAAATTTGTTTTTACGTCTTTCAGATACGTACGGAACTGCGTTTATTGGCAGAGGAAGTAACTAAATATATCAAAGCGTGTTTTTTATTTTCATTCATATCAGCGGTTTTGCTAGTTCGGAGGCTTATTAGTTTTGATCAAGATTCTAGATACACAAATGAAAAAGCGATTCGTAAAATACTAACCAATATGTAATATATTTTGTAAGACTTATTATTTTGTGGATTTTTGTTCTTAAACAAAAGATTAAGGTTTTATGTTGTGTGGATAATAGTTTTGTCTTAGTATAAAAATTATAGTATGAATGTATTATGTATGATATTTAAACTTACATTATACAGAGGAAACATTTATGTTTTTGTATGTTGTCGTCGTCGTCGTCGCTTCAACCGATGGTCGTCTACTGCTGGGCATAGGTGTCACATAATGACCTCCACAAGGCCCGATCTTGCGCCGCCTGGCTCCAGCGGCTATCGGCGACCCTCTTTATATCTGCCTATACTGCGCCGTCCAGTGCGTGGTCGCCACTCCAGCACCTTCGGCCCCCAACGTCCATCGGTCCTTCGGACTATGTGCCCTGCTCATTGCCACTTCAGGTTCGCGATTCGTAGGGCTACGTCGGTGACGTTGGTTCTACTACGGATCACTTCATTTCTGATTCGATCGCTTAGAGAAACTCAGAGCATACAGCCCTCTCCGTCGCATGCTGAGTGATTCTGAGCTTCCACATGAAGCCCATAGTCAACGACCACGTCTCGAAACCGTAGGTCATCTTGTATGTATGTAGGTTAATTTTGTTTTCACACAAAACTAATGGACTGATTTCAAAATGTTTTTAGAAGGTTGCATTTTCACTGAAAAACGTAGCCTAATTACTTTATCAAACAAAATTGAGATACATAATAAAATGCATTATTGTAAGCTAAGGTGTCAAGTCACAAAAAAAAACTCACCATGTGCGCTGCGGAAACTACTCGTATTGATGTTAAAACAAAAAAATTAACGAAATTATTAATACCTACAAAAAAGTCAGGTTTCCATATGTCAAACTACTGGAATTATGCCACTATAACTACTTTTTTATATTTTAAAAGTTAATAAAAGTGCTGAAAATAATCAACCCATATTATTTATACTTCTGCATTAATCCTTATCCTATGAAAAGATTATTAGAATGTTTTATTTCAGACCGTATAAATACGTTTAAAATACTTTTTAATTTATCACAATCGGTCATTCCATTCAAAAGATATAACGAAATTATGTTCTAATATACTATAGTACAGCGATGGCCATAATCATTTTGTTTGCAGTATATTCTATTCACGAGTCATCATACACACATGTAGACAGAATAGACTTTATGTATAAAATGATCTTCTGTAATATACAATAAACAAATTTGTATATCTTTCCTTAATTAATTGAAAACTAAGTGAAATAAAACTTTTAAGTTAACAAAAACAAATCTATAGTCCGACTTAGTAGACTTTCCACTGCCACGAGGTTGATTTTTACGTGTGTGAAACCGCGGGGCATTGCTAGTATTTAATAAAGCTACAGTAGCCCAGTAGTTAGATTTCTCTTTATAAAAGGAAAAATACGTTCTTGATTGTTACCTCAATCTTTTATAAATAAACATACTCACGCGCGGAAATATGGGCAAATCCGTTACTTTGTATCTAATAACATATAATTTAAGATAGTAAAGATTAAGAAGATATAATTAGATTATGATAGCGTGAACTTATTTTGTGTTATATCTAGATTACTTGCCATTCCAAAGATTTGCCAGATCTTGTTTTGCTGAAAATTATGACGGGTGTAATTTGATATTAAATATTGTAGGTACTACCCAGTATTTCTAATACGCTTCTGATATCTTTTTGTCTATATAAATATTGATGAGCTGTCCCTCCGATTGTATTAAAGAACCGTAGGTTTTCTTACAGATATATAAATATAAATCGGCTAACGTATATTTTGAAAATGATATTTTCACGAGCAAAAAAACTAATAGAAAATTAAATCACTACATAAAATTTCATCATATTACCACGAAACGGGAAGTACACCTACTGGAAACAGCTAGTATTATATAAAATTGTAATAATTTTTGATGTAAATATTGCTTTATAACTTATTTAAATCGCGTATGTGAACTGTATTAAGAATAAAAGACACGTCGTCGCATTTATACTGTAATAATACACTGGAGTGTTTCCGCATTCTGATCTAAAAAGATGCCATGAAGCTGGAGTCGACTTCAAGAAAATGAATCGACGTGTTTTACAGATTATGACTATATTCCTTTTCCTTTAAATGTTGAGTATTTATTAACCCTTTCATATTGTAAATATCTTTGTAAAATTATAAAATGTAACAGAATGAAGTAAAATGTTCGTACAAAGCATGCATCATTTGTGTATTTACAGGTGCTGATAAATACGAGTAGCAATAAGGTGTCAACTATTTGTAGATGATTATTGAGTGTTCTATTAAAAATGGATATGAATTTTCTATTAAGATTTCTAAATATTTGCTCGAAGTTGGGAAATTGGCTGCGTGATTATTCCTGTGTCTCGGAAAACCCGTTAAACCGTCGGTCCTGGGCCTTATCTATCTCTGATCGTGTCGGGTTCCCGACACATCGGACTATGAAAGTGAAGGAATAGAGAGTACACTTGTGTACTATGCCTGCCAACCCTCAGTGGAGAAGCGTGGTGGGTCTATGCTCTAACAATCCTCTCTCCTATGAGTGACGAGGCCTGTGCACAGCAGTGGGACGTTAATGGGCTGCTACTTACTGTACTTTATTTGAACATTATCAAAATTTTGTTTTGCAATTTCATAAACCGTAAATTCTTCTACGTACCTTCTCCAATTCTTAAGAAAATAAATGTTGACATAGCATTTGAATAATAATATTTTAAGGTGTAGATAATTATTTAACATTTAGGTTGCGAATTTTGTGTACTATAATACGGCAGATTGTTTTTCCTATTTATGAAAAGTTAACACCGAATGAAACACACAGCTAGAAATAAAATATTTGATTTTGAATTTCAAAATAACCGTATGTTTGTTACATCTCCCATTCGCTAGGGAAATGGTACGCATATTTTATCAAATAAGCTTTCAATGTTTATTACACACCGAAAGCATAATTTGTAAATTAAAATATTTTATTAGTGAAACCGGCTTTTAAATTAATCCAGTTTTATTTATATTTAGTTGTACAGATATAAATTTAAAACGACCTGTCGACGTCTCCTCGCTGACCAACGAGCAGCACTCGTGGCAGTAGTCGGAAACGACCTTTCTCTATCCGCTGTGGTTAACGCCATGGTAGGTAGGGAAGTCTGTTGGGAGGCGATGGTCTCCTTCTATGAAAATGTGATGTCGCAGAAAGAGGCGGCGGAACGTCTCAGAGAGGTGGATGGAGATGCTTCCGCCATGCGTAGGAGGAGGCCGGGGCTAAGACGGGCGGCCCATGATCGAGGGCTGCCCCCTTAGGGTTAGCTTGTGGCAACAGGTATGAAGCCTGTTACCCGAAAGCGAGGGAAGACAGGTGACATGTCGAGTGCTCCAGGCATGCCATCCGAGCGGAAGAATTTTGTCGCGGGGAGCCTTGTAAGGCACATCGTAGGCGGGAGTGCGGACGTATTCCGATCCCATCCTTTCGTCAGCGAACGTAGGGAGGTCCACCGTCAGGTTTTAGCCGGTAAAAGTCCGGCATAACTTGCAACGCCTTCCCGTGGTGTTGCAGGTATCCATGAGGATTTCCTGACGTTAAAAAAAAAAGTCGACGTCTCCTCAAATTGTATTATACCCTAATTATATCACATAAATAAGTTCTACTTATTTTGAAGAGAATTTCGTACCTACGTCAAATTCTGTGATAGATTTTTATTTAATCTTCATGAATTTTATTCTGAAAAACGATGTTTATCTCATAAAAAGCCTAGCATTTTAGCTTTAATAAGATCTACAATTTAATAAAACTTTACTTCAATAATAGGATACGTTACACCTGAGAACTTTTCAGTTTACTTTATTAAATTCTTGATAAATTTTCGAATCTCTTAGAAATAACCTTCTCCCGGACACGGTGTTTTATGACTAAATTTCTTGCAGATATGCCCTACTTTAACAACTTGAAAGGAATGCATCACATTACCGAGTATATCTCCATTTTTATGATAGTATATGAAAAAGTATAAGATTGTTTTTGATTATTGAAGACCTCGTGACCTACTGGTGTGAATAATTCGCGTCACCAGCATGTGTCCCTGGTTCGATTGACGGCAGATTAAATACAGGACATTGTATTTTCAAATATCCTTAGGTTTGGACTGGCGAGAGCGTCGGCTGTGGCTTGTTACCACGGTATATGCTACTCGTTTATAGAAACAGCTAAAAGTTAAATTATTTCGTACCAGGTGTGTGCCCTACCATATCAGACTGTATAACCTTAATGATACTATAACCACCTTATGAAATAGAAAAACGAATATTATAAAATTGCTGTTTCTGGCACCCGCGTGGTTATGATCCCGTTGAAATAGGGTTAAATTCGTTATTTATTTGATCGAATTGTCAATCTAAACCATTTCGTCTAGGAGGAGTTGAGTGACACACGCAGGCACATAAGAATTATATATAACGACTAGCTGACCCAGCAAATGTTTTGCCATATAATTAAATTTCATGAGAATCGGTCAAGCCGTTTCGGGAGAATATAGGTACGAAAACTGTGACATGAGAATTTTATATATAACGATAACGTCAAGTCCTTTTTTCCGAAAGCGAAATCCTTCCAATCGAGAATGTGGGTATCATAAAGTACCAGAATACTACTAAATACAGCGGATCCCACCTTATCCTTAAATAAGATTACTAGTGGGTCCAATTTTGCATTCCAGTCTAGCGACTCCGATGATGCCGACTAAAAGAATCTAGGTTTACTAATGGAAATTGTGGAATGCATGTGTCCCACTCAAATTTGTATTAACACGATTTATTAATTTTTTTTGCACGACAACAGATATCACCTGAAAAATAAACTGTACAACTATTAAAAAACAATAAATTATCAGCGCACCAAAGAATTACTTCGAATGAAGATAATCAACTGCAATTTTTTATTTTTACTTTTTTTTCTCTTATTCACGCTCACACACGCACATTTGCGCGCGCACACAATTTTACTCACACACACACACACACATTACTAATATATTGTAAGTAATCTTTGTCTATAAGTGTTGGAATAACCTACCAACTCCATTACGTAATTTAGTGTCAGTATATAGTTTTAGAGTAAAATATAAGCACTATCTATCTATTAACATATTCACAATTCCTCACTTGGTTTAGATCAATTAGATCAGGTCTTTTAGAGTAGCTTCCCTTGTAACAAATGTGTAGGTTAGGTGGGACTGGAGTGGCCCCAGAGAGATGCACGGATTTAATATGTTAATACGTATATTCTTATAATTTTATATTTCCATAATTAATTGTAATTTTTTTTATTACATATTCATTTTATATTTGGCTATTCCACCGCATACGATTTTCTGTAATAATTTAATGTTAGTAGTAGAGTAGTTAAGAGTTTTATTAAGATTAGTATTTAAGTGTTTTCTTAGTCGGCTGATGATCTGTCCGTGACGTTAGAGCTGGCTAGGGCTGCAGCTGAAAATCAGCACCGGATGTCAGGTTTATGGCACACGTCAATACCGAGCTATTCTGCCTTTTCGGGGCTGTGTGGAAGTTGCACAACATCTGCACATATATATTTCGTGAATGTATATATTTATACATTAATGAAATATATTTGTAAAAGATATTAGTATACTATAAGTTTATAATTGTACCACACATTTTGGACCGTAAATAAATTATAGTATATGTCGGAGTGCAAGAGTCTGTGGATCGCTGGTCCGTGTGTAATAGTCTGTGAAACACTGGCGCCATCTGTGTATCGGCGTAGGAGCAGAGTCAATAAGTGGGAGTCCGGCGCGTCTCTCGGCAGTTCTCGAGTGGCGGTCGGCTGGAGTGGTCGACTATTGAAACTGTCGCGTTCCTAGCTATTATTGTTAATGTGTTTGTGAAAATTGATATCGGGGACATTAAGTGATAGAACATTATAATCCGAGTTGATTAACAAAGACTTTGATTGCACCAACATTACCCACGAACGTCCACAGAATAATAAATTAAATAAAGGATCCAATTATTAACGATGTCGGCGGATAACCCTACGCCCCTGTGCTTTATGCTTCTCCGTTCTCTCTTATTCTCCGACATATATATAAAAGGTTTCTCAGAATGTAACGGGTACGGTTAGACCTCCAAGACACGGGTATTCATACTTTGGGGGTCAAGGGTAATATTGAGAAATCTTTATTATTCTGGAACAAATAAAGATTTTATCAAGTGTTGTCCAATAAAAATATTTGTTAAGCATTGAAAATTTCAACTGTGGTTAATTGAAAAGTCAGTGATTATTGATTCGCAAAAAAAAAATGTTAATGGTTACCATTAATACCAAAAAGCAAATATGTTAAAATCGTTTGCAGGGGAGTTATTTATAAATGTGGTTAAGTCAACCCTTGTGTTCAGGGACGTGTGTGAAGCCTTTGGTATTTATTTAGGTCATGTTATGATTGTGGTCGTGGTTATAACGGTTTAGCGATACCTATATGTACAATTTTATTTAATTGTTTGCTGATTAATTATAAAATAGTTTATAAAATTTATAATGTTGGTCAAATTTTATTTCTTACGACCAGTGACCATGTGACAACACGGACACAATAACGTCGTCCATAGGGACAGTTGTTGATAAACAAATGAATTGGTGACAATGTTTGTTGAATTTGGTTAGTTCAAGGTTCACCTAGAAATTACAAATACCCCTTGTGCAAATACCCCTTGCAGGTAAATGAAAAATAAAAATACAGGAATAAAATTTTCATTTCAAGTTAAAAAGGTTGTATATGTGCCTTTAATTTCTACGTGATACTGGCGAAGTAAATTGTGTCAGTCTGGCGCAGAAAAAAGCCAAAACAGCAAGCAACAACAATAGTTGTACAAATGTATCTGACACGAACAAGTAGATTCTGTAAATCGTCCATTATGGACGTATTTACAAAGGAAAATGTTCATATATGCCTGTGTCCTAATTAGCACAATAAGGACGTTCACATATATAACCTACATAATTTGAAATTAGATCTTTGATAATAGTTTATTGTGAAATAAATCAGAAACTTCAATTAATAACAAGTAATATATAACTACTATACTACCGTTCTTGTAAAAAAACAAAACTTTGTTAAATTAGTTAAGTAATGTTAGTTATAACGAAATTGAATTAGTGTTAAATATCCATATGTGATTAGAACTTGTATGGACACACAAACACACACACACACAGAGAGAGAGAGAGAAAATGCACGCGCACACACACACACACACACAGTTTTGTTATAACTAAGTCTTGTGTATGTTCTCTTTATATTGTGTCTTATGTTGTGTCTTTATACTGTGTATTTCTCTTATTTTACACATGAAATGTTACTTGTAATATATAAATATCCACGAAGATCGGTACAATCTTACTATTATGTAATAAAATTAATAGCTTCTGAAATAAATGAATTTTGAGATACTTGGCTATAAGCTAGGCCAAGCTAACTGACAAGCATCATCCACTACAAGGAAATATTATTTATTCATAATTTTAAGAACAGCTTGCACTTACGCCTGTCAAAACTTATCAGCAAATACTTTTTTTAAATGTGATACGAGATGTAAATTAAAAAAAAGCCATTTACATTAAATGAAATACATAAAAATATATATCTACTAATAATAAACAAAGTATAAATCCAAAATCCAGTGCATATTTGCTCTAAAATAAACCGTGTTTGGTCACGACAGTTTCCAGTATGTCTTTATACTAGACAGGTCGACGTACTTTAGCTCAAGATCCTCTTAAAGCTATATACTGAAATGAAATGAATACAGTGGATGAAATATCCTCCATTGTAGCATGTATTTAAGTAAGATCCTCTTAGAGTATTTAGACAATTTATTGTTTCACTTTTATATTTTAAGACGACAGATAGTCAATTCAATTGTTTTCGTTTAACGAAGTAAGAGAAAAACTACATATCTTTGAATAGCTATTCGAAGTCATATATTTTAGCAGTTAGACAGCTGGATTTTGCTGTTTCTAATTCAGTTTAGTGCTAAAGAGTTACTCCTGAGTTTCTTATCACTGATGGTAGAGTCAAGCTTCTGAACTGTTGGATTGTTCTTTACCAACAATACAGTTGTTTATTCAAAGCAGTTTGTTAAACTTATTGAAGTGAAACTTCTTTAGGCGCATGAGGGCACAATTTTTACGGATGAAAAGCGTGATTAGCGTCACGAATACGTGCATCTTTTTATGCTAATTCGTTTGAAGGTTAGGTAGTTTTAATATTTACAAATAACAGGTGGCATTTTAATTTGCCACCCATCGTTTAATAATTTAATATACTTTTATTCGTAAAATATAAAATAAAAATATTAAATTCAAAAACCAAATTTAAATAATAATTTCTTATATTGAGAAAATACACGTGGCATTTTTATTTACAATTCGCCATTTGAGATTTCAACAAATTATTTGTATTAATTTATATTTTCGACACTTCTAATAAATATTTTAATGACAATTCCTAACATATCTTCCTTTTCCCTCCGTCTAAGCCTCAGAACTGTAAAGTTTAAGATTTGTTGAATGTTAAAATAAAGATTTAAAAATCAGTTCGTCAAGAAGTTTTACTTTTGACAAGTGTACTTTGTACGCGCGCACTTTTAATTTGAATGAAATTTAAAATTTTGCTACAAATATTCACAGTTTTGCGATTTATAGTACGACTTTATTTCTTTAGCAATATTTTAAATTTGTAACCTGGCCCTTATTTTCTACTAAGTATTCTTTATAACATATATAGTTTTTTTTTGTTGTTTGTTGAACCTATGGCCGAGTGACGTCAGAAATCGGGGTCAACATCGTGCAAGACTCATTGGTCTAGTGGTTAGCATGTTCGACTACAGACAGGAGGTTCTGGGTTCGATTCCCTGGTCGGGCCAATTCAAAAATCGATATTGAGGTTTCTATTAAGATTTTCTAAGTACGAGTATTTGCCCGAAATTGGAAAGTTGGCGGTGTGCTCCACCCCCGTGCCTTAGTAAGCACGTTAAACCGTCGGTCCTACGCCCGATCTCTCTCCGGTCGTGTTAAATTTCTTTCTCCTCGAACTATGAGAGTGAAGGAATAGAGAGTGCACTTGTGTACTATGCCTGTCATTCCACAGTGGAGCAGCTCTGACATATGAGTTCGGAGGCCTGTACCCAGCAGTGGGACGTAAATGGGCTGCTACTTACTTACATTATAGTGCAAGTTTTCCTTTTTTTATACAGGTGGAGGGTAGAGTGCGCGAGGCGCGCGGCGCGGGGTGATGCCGGTGCGGAAGGGGCTGCTGGCGCCCCAGAACACCTTCCTTGATACTATCGCCACACGCTTCGATGGCACACGTGAGTACTATCCTTTGTTATTATTAGATATTGCAAGATAATAATAATGAAATGCTTGTAATATTTCATTTATTTCAGATCAAAAGACATTTCATATTCTACTACTAAAATATATTAAAAAAGTTAGACGATACGTTGATGTTGAAACTGCCAAAATGGTGTATTTCGATTCTTTTCATAGCATTAAGGCATACTGTTATGGGATAAGACGGCGGACATTGAAACTATATTTATTTTACAAAAAATAGCAATACGTGCCATATATCAATTAGGATCTCGTGCTTCTCTAAGAGATAAATTCAAAGAAACATCAATTTCCACAGTACCGTGGCAATATTGAATAATGTCTTATATATCCATGATAATATTCACTTATATATTGCTCACTGATCTCAGCAGAGTTTCTCAATAGGTGGGCCTGAAAATGAACACGGATAAGACGAAAATTATGTCTTATATCCATGTACCGCCACACCCAGTCATTGTTGAGAACTCAACTCTCGAAATTGTTGATGAGTACACATACCAGCTAGGTAGGTCCAATATCGAGAAGGAGATCAACCGCTGAGTTCAACTCGGTTGGTCGGTCGGTCACGCACTATTGGACAATCAACTCGCTCTAATATAGTGTATAGTAAGGAGGTTGTTGGAACTGTCTCTCTTTTTTATGGCTGACAGTTGAGTGCTTGACTGTGCTCTCACGTGATGGTAAGTGATAATACAGTCTAAGATGGAAGCNCGGGCGGCGCAGTGTAGGGAGACCCCCCACAAGGTGGACCGACGACATAAAGAGGGTCGCCGGTAGCCGCTGGAGCCAGGCGGCGCAAGATCGGGCCTTGTGGACATCATTACGTGAGACCTATGTCCAGCAGTGGACGTCCATCGGTTGAAGCGATCAATTAGGACCTCGTGCTTCTCTAAGGGATAAATTCAAAGAAACATCAATTGCCACAGTACTGTGGCAATATTGTCAGTGGTCAACCGCTGAATTCAACTCGGTTGGGCAGCGTTCGGGAAACTACGCCAGATATTTTCGGCCGATAACATTTAGTGCCTGAAGACCAAAGTCTTCGAACAGTGCGTGTTGTTAGTGATGTTAGACGTGGTCGCCATTGGCCTCATGCGGAAGCTCAAAGTCACTCAGCGTGCGATGGAATGGGCTATACTTGGAGTTTCTCTACAGAGAATTCAGAAATGAAGAGATCCGTAGCAGAACCAAAGTCACCGACATAGTCCTACGAATCGCGAACCTGAAGTGGCAATAGCGGGGCACATAGTCCAAAGGACCGATGGACGTTGGGGGCCGAAGGTGCTGGAGTGGCAACCCCGCACCGGACGGCGCAGTGTAGGCAGACACCTCATGAGGTGGACCGATTATATAGAGAGGGTCACGCACTATTGGACAATCAACTCGCTCTAATATAGTGTATAGTATGGAGGTTGTTGGAACTGTCTCTCACGTGATGGTAAGTCATAATACAGTCTAAGATGGAAGCGCGCTAAAATGGTAAAAGGCGACATATCCTCTACGATTTATACACAGCTTCGTACCGAAACACAAATCTCTTTGTATTGGCGGTACGTCTTTGCTAGTAGGGTGGTAACTAGCCAAGGCCGAAGCGCTTACCATTTCCTAAACTCGTCCTACCGGGGATCGAACCCGGTANATCGCAGTGCTGACCCTCTCGCTCTACTCTTTATTATGGTATGAAAACTAACGACTTTTTTTACCACAATGAGTTGGCTGGTACATTTTTTCACAAGCCCGCCTTTTGCATGATGGGCAATCAAGGCTATGAGTAACGAATGTAAATAATTTGTGCCTTGAAATTGATACGTGGGCTTTAATAAATCAAATTTCCGAACAGACATTAGGCTAAATGTCGAACAGTTTCACCACTAATAATAAACTAATTTATTAACAACATTTTGGTGCAAACTTGTAAGTGAGTTATAATCTCCCAGCAAAACAATCTCGTAAGCGTGATATACTTTAACTTTGTGCACTGTTCAAAACCGTGTTTGTGGGTGGTTATTAAAATAACCTTGTGATTTGTTTAAAATATAGACTAACTTTACCGCAGGGTGTTACCCGCTTAACTCCGCATGCCTCTTTTCTAATATATATGTAGCCAGGTCAGTGAAAATCCCGTCGAAATCGTACAGACATAGACAACAATTTTAAGACATGTAAGATTAGGTAATTAGTAGTGCATTGCTGGGTACAGGCCTCCTCACTCATAGATGATAAAGTTTCTAGAGCATAGACCCACCACGCTGTTCCACTAGCAGGCATAGTACACAAGTATACTCTCTATTCCTTCACTCTCGTAGGCCGATGTGTTGGGAATCCAACACGACAGGAGAGAGATTAGGCGCAGGACTGACGGCTTAACTTGGTCTCCGAGGCACGGGGGTAGAGCACACCGCCAACTTCCCAACTTCGGGCAAATATTGAGAAAATCTTAATAGAAAACTCAATATCGACTTTTTAAAGCGCCCGACTCAGGACTCCAACCCAGGACCTCATTTCTGTAGCGGAACATGCTACCTACAATACCAATGAGGCATCCGGGGTATGTGGGTTCCTAAAAATGTTTTCTTTCACCGAAAAGCACAATGGCGGGTTTAAATGAACAACCAATCAATCACTGTTTATGTTTCTTTTTATAACGAGAAACCTAGTGGTGCCCAGGATTTCAAATCGCGACTTCACTGAACGGGAATCCATGCATCAACCAATTGGTTATTATGGTTCCTATAAACAAGTGCTCCAATTGTACAATTGTACGTATTTGTGATTTCCTGCGGGACTCGTATGAAAATATTTCTAACGTAATGAGTTCAGCAAATAAAACTTTGCTAAAATTACTCCATGGACTGCCGCCTACCTAATTCGATTTAGCCATTTCGACGGTTGTACAAAAAAATCAAATGCCTATCATAATCTATACAGATAAATAAAATTAGAAATATCAAAAAGCAATAGCTTAACTTTTTTTTGTTGGATATTGCGACTAATAAACACGTTGACAGATTTGTTTACCGAAAACTGATGTTGTAAGGAGTAATTTAAGCTAAGGAGTAATTTTATTTTAGAAAAATGTCTTTCCGAATCCAAGGGAACAGTTACAGGAAATTTAAATTAAAATTTTAGTTTATCATTAATTTCTTATCTATAGATCGGTACTATTTTTAAGACTGACACACTTTTAAACAATCTGATTTATACGGTGTCACCTGCGCATAGTGGATATTGCGTAAGGCACTTCAAAATTTCAAATCATTCAGAAATAGTTTTCAAGATTTCATGACAAGTAAGTGAGTGAGGCTAGTGGTCTGAAACCAGCTAGTTTTAGGCTCAACGGTTAAATGGTTTCAGTCTGTTACGGACGGGTAAAAACAGTTACCATCTAAATTAAGCGTGTCTTTATTTGCTCATTTCTATCATACAGATATATACGAGTATATTAAAAAAAAAATATGACTTGTACCGATTTTAGCCTTTATTGCCCCGCGACGTCAAATAATATACAAGTTTTAAATAAATTACCATACTTCCAATATTCCAATGCTGACTGTTAAGTGTTCTCAAGAAATAAATTAACTGAATAACCTTATGAAAACGAAATAGCTTCGGTCCGATATTATTTCCAGAAAGAAAAACATTGGTTCCAGATAGCCGAGACTTCTCAATAGAAATACTTGAGATTTTGTTATTATACAGTCTAGAAAAGAAATATTGCGCTTCTACGTCGTCCAATTAATAGGATTTTAAATTCATTTGAATAAAAACATTGGTTAGAGGTTAAAATATATGTATTTAATCAATGTAAAAGATTCAGAAGTTTTTACACAAACATACCTTGACATCAATATACTTTTATCATGTCGTTTGGTTAAATAATCACACAATAAAAATTAACATCTCGCCAGTGCAGTGCGTACCAGTACTCGTTTTTCTAGCTAGAAGCCCCGGAATCGTTTTCTGGTAGCGCGAATTTAGGAAATAGCACTTTCTAATTTGTCTGAGCCGTGGCTAGCTATCGCCCTACCAGCAAAGACGTACCGTCAAGCAAGAAGATTTGGGTCCCGTTTATAATGCTGTGCTGATAAACCTCATTGTTCTAGTGGTTAGCATGTTCGGCTACAGACACGAGGTGCGGGGTTCGAGTCCTGGGTCGGGCCAATTCAAAAATCAATACTGAGTTTTCTATGATTTTCTCAATATTTGCCCGAAGTTGAAAAGCTGGCGGTGTGCATCGGTGTGCATCCATCCCTGTGCATCGGAGAGCACGTTAAGCCGTAAGTCTTGCTCAGATCTCTCTCCGGTCGTGTCAGATTACCGTCACGTCGGACTGTGAGAGTGAAGGAATAGAGAATGCACTTGTATACAATGCCTGCCAGTGCTATGCTACGCAGTGGAGCAGCGCGGTGGGTCTATGCTCTAAAAACCCTCTCTCCTATGAGCGATGAGGCATGTCCCCAGCTGTGGGACGTTAATAGCCTACTTATTGTATGTTCTTATACTTCATATTTTGGTGTGTTCAGGTTTTATTATATAAAATAATTACTTTAGCAGTATATAAATACAATCTACATAATATAATTGAACTACGGTAGTGGTTTTTGAGCTGGTTTTGACAAGTGAGATTAAATTTACTCTGGAACGTGATATTTTATGCCGTGTAGTATTTTGTAATTTCACATTTTTTTTAAAGTGTGCCGACAATTATTTATATTTACATCTATATAATTTCGGCTCATTCCCATAGGGAAAGGTAGAGACCACGTCTTTCACTTGCCAGGATTCTTGTATATCTCCTTGGTTTCTTTCAAGTTCATTGGTTTAGAGTACTCTTGACCTAGCCCTTATTTAAAATGTCCTGCAATTGGTCCAGTTCTCCTCGGTCTTACCCTTCCAACTTTTCCTCTTGACTCATAAAATCTTTTTGTTTCCTTTCATTCATTCTCTCTACGTACCCAAACCACCTAAATATATCTTTCTCAATTTTAGTCACTACGTCTTCTTATATGCCACAACGTTTTATTATAACGTCTATTTCTTACTTTGTCACTCAGTTTTAATCCACCATCAATCTTTTCAATGCTCTCATCTCTACCGTATTTATTTAACTTTTATGCTTCTTCTGTCATACACAACTTTCCCTACCATGCATAATTGTAGGCACCAACACTCCTCCATCCCCAGTTATAAAAAAATATATTTCATACTATAACATCACCTATTATTGTGTGCTAGATAACAAGTTCTAGACCAGTGGTTCTTTTTAGGTCCGTGCCCCCTTATGACCGGAGGGGTCCCAAAGATGAACTCAAACAATACGTGTTAATACAAATACGTAGACTTTATTAAGCAGAACAAAATGCACGTGAAAAATTAAGGTATTTTTACTCTACACTAGGTTTAACTCAATAAAAATACATATGATAATTAAATGTAACATAACATAGGAGTGATTTCAGAATAGTCAGTTAAAAGTTTAAATATGGCAAACTTTCAGCTGATTGTTACCCCCGAGAAATACAAGTTTTATTCCCACGATGATAATTAACCCCAGGATAGGAACTTATGATATTTAATCTATAGCCTGACAGAGTGTGGGTAATATCCAGCTGCTGGAACTGCTTTATTGGTCATTTACATGTGTATTATTATAAGTTAAATTCGTTACCAACGTATTATTAATTAAATTATTCAGTTAAATTAGCTGTTATCGTATTATTAATTAAATTTAGTACATAGCGGTATAAACAATTGCGAGTAGCATGTCTTACTTGTGGAATATTATCATAGTACCAAAAACTGGGGAAATTTGGAGTCAATCTGACCCAGTCTTGAATCTACATACTAAAAATTTCATCAAAACAAAGCCAACTATTTGGGAGGAGTTTAACCACATACGTATTAAAGAATTATATATATATTGATAGCTGTTCCCGTTGTATGTTATTCCTAATAGCATAGTTTTATGAGGAAATTGGGATTGAATTGTTAAATTAATACATTTTTGTATTCACCTGACTAGTGCATAAAAAGAAACATTATAATCGGTCCAGGAGGAGTTTAATCCGAGACACATGTATCAACAGAAAAATTACATATGCCTAAAGAGATCCTTATGTTTACAGTACGAAAATACATACACAAAATATGGACAAAATTCAGAAGTATGTAGCTTTTAAAATTCATTACTCCATTTGCCACACCTGTTATTTTTTTATTCCACTTTTTGGCTTGCTCACACGAGTGTAATTTAGTACACTAAAATTCTTTATGACACCGTGTAAATATATGGACGTTAGGTTCTTGTTTTTTCGCTTGTTTTAATTTTCACAACCTTACTCGGCAATGTTGGTTATAAATTTTAGTTTCCAATTCTTGAAAGACGTGGCACTGAGCAAAAGAATTTCTCTCCGGTATGATACTGTGTAGAAACCATAACAGGTAAAAATCTTTAACTAGCTTAGCACGCTTCTATTTTAGACTGTATAATCACTTGCCATTACCAATGAAAAATCCTAAATGTCATATGTAGAAATATAATTTGTTAGGGCTTCATCTGTTGATATGAGGCATAAAAAGAGCTTTTTCTTCAAATTTAAACTAATCTGTTCTATATAATGTAACGAAAAAAATCTAAGATCATCGTGAATACGAGTATATGCAGTTTGAGAATACAATATTTATGTGTATAATAAATAATCTATATAAAATAAAATAATGTATTATAGCACGAACTTCTTGAATTCATTACAAAAAAGAAAATATTAAAACTTTTTTTTCCTTTTCGTCCGTTTTGAAATAGAGTGGATCAATAAAAAAGTATTTTATTAACGATTGAAAATTTGAAGTTATACAATATAAACAATTTTAATACAAGCAATAAAAACGAACTTTTAATGCCTTTTTTAGGGTGTAGAAGGTTCAGAATTTATCGGATTTAGCATACGCATTTTTAATAAGATATCCGAATTACTTTTGGGTTTGCTTCCACATAATTTTAAGAAATATGTCAAAAACGTCCTGTTACAAAAGGCATATTATAATGTTGAAGATTATTTAAGTGACAAAGATGTTTGGACTTGATTCCAATTGCATATGAAAGCTAAACTCATTGTAAACTACAAAAACTATATTTGAAGGAGTAACCGATAAGTTTCTCGCCGGTTTCTATTCAGCAGAATCAACTTTCCGAACCCGTTGTAGATTCGTTACCGACGTAAAGATTACTGACAACTGACTGACTTCTTTTTGAGCCTACTTGTATTAAGAATATTTTGATTAAGGAAAATGCAGACTGTATACTCATTTTTTTATATTATCTTCAAAAGGACATAACATTTTTTTCTCAGGCGTAATCGCAAGTCTGAAAGGGAAGATTATACCAATGCTTCATTTTGAAGGGATATTGGGGAATTGAACGTGGATATATAAAAGTCTTTGAATACGCACCTTAATCATTTGTGCTATTAGATATGACTCACGGTTTCATACCCTGTTATTACTTATTTCACTCAAGTAGCAAATTGTATGTATATGAGACCTTGATGAAAGAAACACAATTTTTTAGCTTTTCTTAACAATTATTAAATTTTGGTCTTCATTGCAAATTATTCAGACATTCAGACATGTTACGGCTTTTGCTTAAAAACGTTGAATATCTATAAACAAAACCTGTCCAGATATATTGTGTGTATGCTTGACTAAAACTCAATATCACAGTCCCAAGTTTTATTAAGTGATTTACCTTTTGACTCTTCAGAACATCGTGTCAGAGCTAAAATTTTTTCTTATCATCATATTCCTATTCTAGTTAGATGATAACTAGATGCTTGCCGAAGCCTCTTATCAGTCATGGCCGAAACAGTTTTAAAAAAATTTCCTGATATTTTCCATGCTGGGAATCAATCTGAAGACCTCTGCAAGAAAGTGAGTTCTTGCATACTTACGTCTACGATGCCGTCATATTGTAGTAACAGAAAACAGTTTCCACTTTTCATCTTGAATTTTCCCTATTGGATATCGATTCCGAGGTCCTAGCGAATCGAGCTCTTATATTATCACGCCATCAACGTTTTTATAGGATTTGAAACTTAGATTTCTATATTACAATCGTATAACTGTAAAGATACGTCTTATACAAAATGTTAGGAGACCACTTCCGAAAACGAAAACAGATAAAAGTATTAGTGACACCTTGGATGATGGGATGGAAAAATATCGCTCCTGATTAACAAAAGAAACACATTTTACTTTTTATTACCATCATGTTAGTACGGCAAAATTAACGGACGGGTTAACGAACGCACGCGGCCGGCGCCAGTGTGTGGGGAAAAAAAACGACGTAATTGAGTGCAAAAAATCACCACGTCGCGCCCAGGCCTTCGTTGATCCGAGCTTCAGCTGATTTTCGATTTTGGTTGTCATTGTTAATTTTTTTAGTAATGTACTTTTTATGAAACTTTCGTTTCATTTAGCTGTACTAACATAATGGAGCGTAAATAATTAGTACTATTGTCTGTCTTCGTTTTCGGAAGCGGCCTCTTAACACCTTGTATTAGACGCATCTTTACAGTTATACGATTATAATTTACAAATTTGAGTTTCAAATCCTCTAAAAACCTTGTATAATTTTGTTTATAAAAATAAATAAATAAAATCTTTATTGCAGGTAATTTTAATCCATACTTGTACATGTAAAAAAAATTTTATTTCTATTTATGTATTATTATGAAAACCATTTATATATTAGTATTTATAATCATATATATCTTTGTTTATACTTATTTTTATCTTTATTTATGTATTACGTAGTTAATTTATTTATGTTCTTTTTGTTGCGCCAGCTGCTTTCTGTTACAGACAGATTCCTTTATTTGTTATAGATTGTCTGTTAAAAGATTGTTTTTGCATTAGGACCTTTGCGTGCTGTGGTTTCATAACTATTGCAAGTTTTCCTGTAGTGTAATTATCTGTCTACTAACTGTTCCCCGCGGTATCAGCAGAGTCGTTCCCGAGGAAGATGGGGAAATCCATACTAAGTGACCAACTACATTGTGAGTGTCACTTTCCATTTTAGTCGTGAATAATTTGGATGGTTACAAATTTTATAATGGAAGTAGATATAAAACATTTTTTATATACATAGATTTGAGTTTTACGAACGGAATAATTTATATTCCACCTTTTCTGACAAAAAAGTGAATATCTTTTAAAAAGTGGCCTTTTATCTTTCAGTTGTATAGAAAGTATAGGTACCGAGCTTTTTTATTCCTCCCTTTTATGATTGTAGTACCCAGTTTTTGCGCTCGTGCAATGTTTTATTGTTCGTGAAAGAACGGGGTGCATCGATTTTTCTAATTGGGATTGAAAATCTTTTATGTGTTTTAACCAACGAAAAGCATTTTCGTTCATTGAGTACTATATTGAAAATACAATAGATAAGCATCATTTCTGAGTAAATGCACGCAAAAAAATGTTATTCACTCATATAAAAAGTGTATTTTAAAGAGATTTATTGTATTCACTATCACCCCAAAAAACATGACTGTTAAAATAACGGAGAAATAAAAAGTACACATGACAGCTATTATCAAATATATTGTTCTGCATCATTCCTTAACATCGGGTATTAATAGCATTTCAGACCACTCGTGAGTTTATTACAAAATCTTTAAAATTCGTCGACTGATTTATTTCAAATTGGGCATACATATTCCTTTTATGACGTAGACCTTTAATTAAAACTGGTTTCTCCGTATACCTATGGAATTGGAGTATATAAGCTAAAAATGATCGCCTACTGCACGATTTCCAATACTATTTACTGGTATAACTTGAAACTCTGCATACATGTTCCTTTTGAGACGTAGACTTTTTACTAAGAACGGATTTCCCATATTTTTGTGGCATCGAGAACTACACGGCGACCCACTAGTTGTAAATAAAGTACACTAAACAAAAGTTTACTAACGTCTCAATTTGATTTGAAATATAAAACAGCGATATTTATAGAAATTATTAGCAAATTTAATTGACCAATCATAAAATAAACTTTAGGGCATATAATTAAAATTTTTGTTGAGTTTTGTATTACAAAGATATAGAATAAGTTTAATATAATAAAAGCAGCGTTCTAATTAAACTCCTTGTTTTATTTAAAATGTATATAAAAGCTCTATCTTCCGAAGTGGTTTTAAGCAATTGGAAGAAATTCTAGATGAATTTCTTCCAAACTATTAAAAGTTCCCAAATATTTAATACAATTTATTATACACTACATTACTTCAGAACGCTATATTTATTATTCACAACACTTTAATTATTTAAAAAAACAAAACTGAACTGCCTCCTGTATCTTTACCAGAGTTATGGCTTCCCCGTTGAAACAAAAGATACACGAAATAGCACGAAAGAACGCTTCCGTTTCCTTTTCAACAATAATTTCAGTAAACTAATAATTGTACTATTTCGGCATTAACAATACATCTCTCAATAAATTTATAAATGCTAACATATACAATGAAAATAAATAAACGACGTTTTTAACGTCAACATGATAATGGATTACTGTGTGACATCAAATTAAATTACACTCGAGAACATTGGAAGGGGTATATAGATTGACCTAATTTGTTTTTATACAATAAAAACACTAACTACTGCCGCCAGTTTCGTCTACGTAGAATTAGCATAAAATTACGAACTGACATACTCGTAGATATATTTCAGCTGTCTACATGTTCTTTGAAAAGTTTAAAATGTTTTTAAGACGTGGTATTGTAGAATTATTATTTGTTTCTTAATGAATTAATTTCTTTGTTTGAAATTATTGTATTAACATCAAGTACATTACAATTATAAAAATGCGAACTGGAGAGGTTGAAAATTTATTCAAGAATACGATGTTATGGTATATTATGCTAATGAAATTAAAAAATAAAGTATATTAAAAAAGGAAATGAGTACTTTTATTTTACGTTACGAGGTCTCTATAGCACTTAGGTTATATAATGTGATTTAAACTCCATAAAATTAAGTGGTTTTAACAAATTGTAATAGACTCGGCACACGAAATTAGGGTTATGATATTTATAATTGATTTATTCTTTCACTGGAGAATAAAACGATTACTTTAATTAAGATTTTGGTTTACTGGAAATCAAATATAAAACGGGGTTTCCCTTAGGTATTTATTTGATTGCCCGGGATTCTTTTGGTAAGGCAATATATACTATTGTAAATCTAAATCAAAATATTATGGAAAATTGCTTTCGCTGAGAAGAAACCGGAAACTCAACGGTTACCCCTTTAAATATAGTTTTTGCACATTACAATATGTTTAGCTTTAATGTGCAACTGGTATCAAGTCCAAATATCTGTGTCACATAAATAATCTTGAACAATATAATGTGCTTTTTGTAACAGGACGTTTTTAACATACTTCTTAAAATTATGAGAAGGCAAACTCAACAGTGGTCCGGGTATTTTATTAAAATTGCGTTTGCTCTACCCATCAAATGACTTCTGTACCTTACTGACTCTAAAATATGGCGTTGCAAGTTTGTTTTTATTTCTTGTATTAAAATTGTCTGTTACGCTCTTTTTGCTGTATAGATGAATATCATTACCGTTATATAAAACGTTTTTTTATATATATTGCGATGGTATTATGAAAGTTGATGTTTCTTTGAATTTCTTTTTTAAGGAAACGCGAGATCCTAATTGATATATGGCACGTATTCCCCTTTTTTTGCAATATAAATATAGTTTCAATCTCCGCCCCCTGAACCCTTAGCAATATGCCGACATAGTGCTTTGAAAATAAGCTAAAAACACCTTTTTAGCAGTTTTAACATCAGTTTAATAACAGCAATTGCAGCTGAACTAAGTTTACGTGCCAGAGTGTTAATATAGGAATCCCACTGAAGCTGTACCTGCCTGACTGCCTCATAGGTCTAGTGGTTATCATGTTTGACTACAGACAGAGGTCCTGGGTTCGAGTCCCGGGTCGGGCCAATTCGTAATCGATATTGAGTTATCTATTAAGATATTTGCCCGATGTTGGAAAGCTGGCGGTGTGCTCCATCCCTGTGCATCGGAGAGTACGTTGATATTGCAGTTGTGTATTATGCCTGCCAATCTGCAGTGGAGCAGCGTGGTGGGTCTATGCTCTAAAAACCCTCTCTCATATGAGTTAGGAGGCCTGTGCCCAGGAGTGGGACGTTACTGGGCTGCTACTTACTGAAGCCCAGAGTCTATGTTTTTTTCCTAAAAAGACCATTTAACTTTCTTTAGTGGACTATCTTCTATTTGGATATATTTACAGACTTCTTTTGCATTTGGCGAAGCTAAACTAAAATGCTAAAGTAACTATGTCTGTTTTCTTCAAAATTATATAAATGTTTTCAATTTCCTCTGAACTAATTTTATCTTTGTACTCACCCACTCATTTTCAAAACTATTCACGATTGATTTGGTATTTAGTGCAGTGACCACTTTCGTATTGCAGTTGGTAACTACCTAAGGGTTTCACGTAATTTCAACGGGATAATCGGAATCTACGCAGAGAACAACTATAGCTAAATGACTAACATTGACTTTTAAGAAATTTTTTCAAGAGTTACCTCTGTGTAAATTATAAGTGTAATTAATATAAAAAGGTACCACTTACTGGAGAAAGTAAGTTTGTAAGCTACATCATCACTACTCAGTAACTGAAATTGCTGATATTAGGTTAAGTTAGAAATCTCCAATTTACCCCTACCTCAACGAAAACTTCGGATAAAGCGTTCTTGAAACAATAAAACTTTGGAATAGACTTATCAGCGGCATGTTCGTTGATATTTCTCCAAATACGCCTTAAGACATCCTCGTTTCATATTATCTTTTACGACAAAATTTGTTACTGGTATAAAATCTTACAAGGTTAAACTCTTGATCTCTTTACTGATAAATAACAATTTCGCAACGTCATAAGTATAGGTACATTTAAAGGAGAATCGTAATTGGTTCCCTAACATAAAATACGTATCCTTGTGTATCAACATTCAACATTTTAGATATTTTGTCGTTTTTGTATTTCAACGTAGGTCTTCGTTTTTTTAAAACACATAGCTATTATAACATGATCTGCAAAGAATCATATTATTAGTACAAAAGGTGAAATTTTACGTAACATAAATTCCATTAATGATTAATTCATTTATATTTGGAAAAGCTGCAATTATTTCAAGAGGCATCTACAAGATGTAAACAGTACATGAAAGTTATCATAAATAATACCTATATACTGGTTAATATATACTATGATAGTCTTTGCTAGAATTATATGATGGCATTGTATTTGATTTTATCAGTCAAACATCAAATTTGAAGTGGCACAAAATACTTATCTAAACTACTATTATAAACAGAAAACGTTTGTGTTTTAGTATGTATGTATATATGTTTGTAAGGTTTTCACATAATTTCTACTGGACCAATTTCCTGCAAAAGCTGCATTCAGTGAACGACATAAGCTATATTACTTTCTCATAAAAAAAATAGGAATCCCTAATAAAAATGCTTTAATGTAGGTACCCAAGGTGTAAAAAATTTGGGTAATGGCATAACAGCAGTAGTTGGACAACTATAACTTTTAAAATTTTATAAGTTAATAAAAGAGCCAAAAATAATCTCACCATTCTAGCTTAATCCTTATCGTATTATAGCTCTTTCAAAACATGTAAATTACTTTTTAAATGATTAAAATCGGACATTTCATTCAGGTGATATAACTAATTTTAAAATATCAATTTAAAGAAAATTGTAGCGACTCTTATCTATATATATATAAAAGAAATATCCAGGTATCTATTGACTCATCACGATATCTCTGGAACCGAATAAGGCGTAGAGGCTTGAAATTTGGTAGGATTATTGTTTTTTACGAGTTGAGGTCAGCTAAGAACGGGTTTTACGAAATTCTACCTATAAGGGGCTTGAGAGGGTGTTAACTATTGACTCACGATACTCTGGAGCCACGAAGTGTTGAAATTTGGTAGGAATATTCCTTTGGCCGAGTAGAGGTCAGCTAAACTTTTGATCAATTAAATTGTGTAAGGTCCCGCAGAATTCTTTAAAAAACAGAAAGGTGTCATAATAAAAATAAAAATAAATTATTATTTATAATTTGTAAAACGTGATTATTAACTCTATTACTGCTACTGCATAGTTTTCAGAGTACACTTACACTCCAAAACTTTTTGTACTAAAAAGTTTAACGATTTATATTTCGTATTCGATCATGTGCCATTCCATATAAATCGCTTCGATTCGTTAAATGCCTCCCGAACACGATCATCTCTGAGGAAAGGTCTTACGATCTTAGTGCAATAATAAATATGATGTAAAGTAACAAAACTCATTAACAGGTATAATATTATAAATGCGAGGTTAACTCTGTCGCGCTTTCACCATAACTTAAAAATATACATGAAATTTGGTACACCGATAATCTAGAGCCTGAAATAAGAGCTTATTTATTTATTTAATAGACACACCAACAGACCATTATGACAACATTAACAATATGAATATTAATATAAGTATGAGACCGACACAATGCTCTTATTAAAGGTGTATACAACATTTACATACGAAAATTACAAAATTAAAATTACAAAATCAGAATGTACAAAATCAAAATGTAAGCCTGGATCAAAATAAAGTAAAAAAAAGTAAGTAACAGCCCATTAACGTCCCACTGCTGGGCACAGGCCTCCTCACTCATGTGAGAGAGGGTTTTTAGAGCATAGACCCACCACACTGCTCCTGCGGATTGGCAGGCATAGTACACAAGTGCACTCTCATAGTCCGATGTGACGGTAATCCTACACAACCGGAGAGAGAGATCGGGCACGGGGGTGGATCACACCGCCAACTTCCCAACTTCGGGCAAATATTGAGAAAATCTTAATAGAAAACTCAATATTGATTTTTGAATTGGCCCGACCCGGGACTCGAACCCAGGACCTCATGTCTGTAGTCGAACATGCTAACCACTAGACCAATGAGGCAGTTGGATCAAAATAAAAAATAAAAATTTGCTCTTTGCGGTAATACAGAAAGCATTTATACGTATGATTCTTATTTGTAAAATAATTTATTGCCTAAATTAATGAAAATGCTACCCAAAAAATATATAGTAAATATCTATACCGACGTAGTAGACTTTCCACTGCCAAGAGATCGGTACCTACCCGTGTGAAATCGCAGGGAATTTTAATAAGGAAAAAGTATATTGAGTTTTTGATACATTTTTAAATATTCGCGAATTCATGCCACTGCTTACGCCAGGAAGGTTTTAATGGGATTTTATCGCGTACACATTGAAATATTTTGTAAACGTTGGTCTTATTTTTTCCATTGTTACAAGTGACATGAAAATTAAACAATATATGCGTTATAAAACCGGTATGCCTTATCAGCATCTTTATCAGCAGGGATTTTTGTTTATTTACCAATATAGAGCCTGTGCCGATTATTTATAACTCGACAACCGAAGGCAGCCACAAAACAATGGCTTAAGCTGATAGATAGTTTATACCTATTTAAGCATATTATAGTTACGGTTTATCATAATACTTTTAGACTATAGATAGTTGGGAGACAAACCTGATAGCTCTAAAATGTTAGGAGTTATTGAGTAATATAATGGCAACACTTAAAAATACCAAAAACATTGTGCAATATTACGAAAGGTTATGCTAATTTAATAATAATGCTGCGAGATAATTTTAACGAACGAAACAATTTTGTGAGGATAGTCTTTCGAGCTGCCTTGTGGAGTAGTTGTTTTTTTTTAAAGAGGATCAGTGCTATATTGTATAAATTCAAATAGTAAAGTAATTATTGGTATAGTGCAGTTGTGTATATTTAAATAGTGGACAGAATAAAAGTTGTAAGTTAATGTGAGTTGGTGTTTCTTCACAGTTTTTAATAGACTAAATGCATATTTGTTTCCGAATATGATGACATTTTAAATTTTTTTACTATGTTTCCTTTACCCGGAGGTTGTATGTGCAATAAAGCATGTATCTATTTATCTATGCTATAAAAATGTGCACACACACACACACACACACACACACGCGCGCACACACACACACACAAGCACGCACGCATGCACATACATACTCATCCAATGTTGGATCCAAAACTATATCGCTAATTCAAGTTACTACTACATAGTACCGTAAATGCTAAACAAGAAAGGGCTTCCTCGTAATTCTTCGTTATCGAAAACTACACGGATATCTCTGCGAAATAAAACTAGTAGCAGTGGATGTATATATATTTATATTTATATATTTCCTATAAAAATATATGTCTGGTCACTATATTATATGCAACCAGGCTCTACCCTTTAATTTTCATCAATATCTAACCCAAAGGTTGCCTAAAAGAAATCCCTAAGTATCAATAAGGTCAACTCATCGTATACCTATTTTTATGTTTTTGTTTTGTATGTAATTCTTATATTGTATAACAAAAGCATTCTATCTTCTACGCCCTTAAAATGTATTAATTTTATAATAACAAACAATTTATAGTAACAGTAATACGGGCATAGACTATAAGTATAATTGCAGGTGTAGAACTAATAATCAGTATAAGAGTAAGTATTACTGTGTTAAATAGTAATCCTTGGAGTAATACAAATAGATCATATCATTATATCAGTCAAATATCATATTATGAAAAGAGTAATTCGACAAATGGGTGTGAGTATTAACGACAGTGCTAAAGGAAACCACACTGAATGCTCAAATTTACACATGTGATATATGGGCTATAAACTGAAGTCGAACAACTAAAGAAAACTGTACTCGTGCCGAACATGTGCCAGTAATATTACACATGTGGCCAGAGTTGCTTATTTCTTATTATACATCATACTAGTGCGTAAACTGCTGTCTGTTGTGGAAGATTGTATTTTGACAATTGAAGCTTATAAAAGCTGGATATGATTCTATAACAAATTCCCAAAACTACTTTATTAAACCCAATTGAAAAATTGTACTACAGTTTCAAGGATTACTTATAAGAAAGCGTGGCTTTGAATGAATCGCTCTATCCTTACTAATATTATAAATACGAAAGTAACCCTGTATGTCTGTCGTTCTTTCAATCCAAAACTACTAAACTGATTGAAACCAAATTTGGTACACAGATAATCTTGGTCCTGAGAAAGGACATAGGCTACATTTTCGATGTAAAGTCGAAGTATCGTCATTTTTTGAGAGCTAGAAGCTTGAAACTTATTTTTAAGGCTGTTGATTAGAAATAAATATATATGACAATCAAAGTTTACAAATGTTTTACCCTCAAGCGTGTCAAATAACATAATCTTTGCTAATATTATAAATGCGAAAGTAAAACTCTGTGTATATGTCGCGGTTGCACGCCAAAACTACTGAAGCCATTTAAATGAATTTTGTTACACAAATAGTCCAGTCTCAGAAAAGGCAAGTTCTTTGCAGGGAAAATAGTTAGCCTAAATTTTAAAAAATGCTACAAAAAAAGACTCTTACGAAGATGAAGTAAATGAAATAGATAAAACATTTATAGCTATAATGATGGTAAAAAAAAATATACCTGGCTGAGTTTGTTTTCATTTCATGGCGTGAAGGGCCCCTTGGAACTTGGGACTAAGTCATTCTCTTTCATCATCATCACTCGTACAGTAGAAATATCTTGAAAGCTATATTTGACGATTCTAATTTGTATATGTAATTGTTGCTTTCTTTTCCTTTGTTTGTCAGGAGATTTTGGCTGATAACTAATTCCATGGAGATGGTTTTAATCTAAGTCGTAAAGTTATGTAATGTAATGTACAGAGTAGTATTATATGACACAAAAAACTCACAGAGTAGTTATATATAATTTTCATGTCGAATTTTATCGATAGTTTTGCATAAAATAAGATATTCCAATTGCGGACAAAATCTTAGCTGAAATTAATAAAAAATTTAACGTTGAACGTTTTACAACTAAATAAAATTGTCTCTTTTCTCTACTGATGAAGTTACCGTATTATAATAAATTTTGCCGATAAAAATCTACAACGGTTATAAATATAGAGCGCAATATATTATCACACATCTATATTCACTGTCAGAGTGTTTGTCCATGATGAACAACTAAACTATTCAACCCATTTTTAAAAATTTTTCCTTCATATTGCCCTTTTGCCCACTTAGAACAAAGGGTAAATTAAAAAGTATATAACGGGCATGGATACAAATGGACAACAAACACTAATGGCCCGATTTGAACAAAAATTTTGACCATTAGAAAGCTGCATTTACACTGCGTGACATAGAATATATAACTTTTTCAAAAAAATAAGGATCCCTAAAAGAAATACATTAATGTAAATCAAGGTGTGAAAAAATTGGTCACAATAAATCATTCATCGCGTGCGCTGGGGTAAATTGATGAAAGAACAAAAAAATGTTTTACAATATTCTAGAACGTATTAATATCATCTAGAAAATAGTCCAAAATACCATATGTCTAACTACTGAAATTATGCCACTATAACTACCTTTTTACATTTTAAAATTTATTAAAAGCGCCGACAATAATCAAACCATATTATTCATACCTCTGTAATAATGGGCATTTCAATACCTGTAAGATACGTTTTAAATGATTAAAATCTGACATTTCATTCAAAAGATATTAGTATATTAAAAATGTCAATCATAAGAAACTTGTAGCGACCCTTATAACTACTCCTGCGACTAATGAGTTATCTCATATTCCAAGGATACCAATGATACCCACCGATATACCTTTACTGTTTTGAATATTTATGATTTAAGAATTCTTTCATTACATCCTTGAAATCAAGAATTATTCAATACCTTTATGTCCACGATATGAGTAATTTTATGAAAGTCATGGAATTACATACCTACGTTTTCGCAAACAAACAGGCAAAATCCGTTTTAAATAAAACACATTGCTTGCTTCTGGCTTCAATCCTCGATATACAGGAAGTGAATTTTTATTGCGTTCTGTAGACAATACTATAAAAGAATGTTAGGTAAGAGTGTTTTATGATGTACTTAATTTCGTAATCAATAGGATTTTATAAAGGTAAATTTTTAATAACAACAATAATAAATTAAGAAATATTACAATTTAATTAGTAATGTTATATCCTAAGTGTGTTATTATTGACAGTTAAATTATGAGAAGCATTTAGTTATAGGATGTACAAACAGTGGATTGGACAAAAATGACTTGGTACTTCCCTGATCGAGACAGCTCTGTCACGAAATGGTTACGTTGACACAAGATCTAGAACATTGAGCAAGGATTATCCTTGATTGTAATCTCATCTCACGATAAGTGATGATTCAGACGAAAGTGGAAGCGAGCTAGGACCAGATAACACGTTTAAAAAAGTGAGATCGAACAGTTCAAATGGACTCCGGAACATTATAAATTTCAATATTTGAGAAAATGAATACATGCATATATTTTGCCTGCCAACCCGCAGTAGAGCAGTGTGGTGGGTCGATGCTCTAATAAACTGCCTCCTTAGTCTAGAGGTTAGCATGTTCGGCCACAGACATATCGAGTCCCAGATCGGGCCAAGTCAAGAATGGATATTGAGTTTTCTATTAAGATTTTCTTAATATTTGCCCGAAGTTGGGAAGTTGGCGGTGTGATCCACCCCCGTTCCTTGGGGAGCAGGTTAAGCCGTGGCCCTGCGCCTGAAATTTCTCTAATAGTATCGGATTCCCGTCACGGATTATAAGATAGTATTCAACATACATTGCGACGATAGTGTAAGAATTGATGTTTCTTTGAATTTATCTCTTGAAGAAGCACGAGATCCTAATTTGATATATGGCATGTATTGCTCTTTTTTGTAAAATAAATATAGCTTTAATGTCCGCTGCCTTACCCCATAACAGTGTCCTGTAAAACATAATGCTATGAAAATAAGCGAAATACACCGTTTTGTCAGTTTCAACATCAGTATATTGTCTAACTTTTCTAACAGCAAAAGCAGCGGAACTAAGTTTAATCGCCAGAGTCTTAATATGGACTCTTAACTGAAGTCCAGAATCTAGGGTTACCTCTACGAATACTGTAGATTTAACTTTCTTTGGTTAACAGAACGAACAGAAATGTTCAAATATCATGTGAATAAAGGCATGTGTAAACGCTAGTATATTTATAACTAGAAATTTTATTGCAGTCGTCAGTGCAGCATGGTACGCGTTCGCGAAATGCTAATTTTACATACGCTACGGTCATTGTGCCAGTCGATTCTGGATATCAGGCAGTTAATCTGTACTGGCGCCAATTGGGCCGCGTGTTGTACGCAATCAAACTAATTCATTGAAATGATGCATTGCATCTGAAGATGTTTGTTTAAGCTTGTTTAATTACGTTGCAAGTCTCTTGCCTGTCTGCTTTCAGGTGTGACGTAGCACGCATATTACCATAATGATTCTATCATTACGAAATCTGCAAGTTTATAACGGCTCACTGTCTCAATTTCAAATCAAATTTAAAGTTTACAAAGCTAACAGAATTGTCAATTATTTCGACATATTACTTCCAATGTACGATGATGTTAAAGATCAGATTGAAACCTTAGAAGATTCCTTCGCGCCATATATAATTTATTTCATTTAATTTAGATTGGGTCGATTTATTATTTTAAGCACTTGAATGTGACCTATTGACGATAAATCTAAGGATGTATGTATGTGCTTGTTTAATTACGTGGCAACTCTTGCCATTTTGCTTTCAGTACGCCAATTGTTCTATTGATTCTATCATTACTGAGTTCGCTCGTTTGTATCAATATTTCTATTTATTACTATTTCTTTTAAATGCTTTAATATGATCAGATGTGATGGAAATGTTTGTTTAACCTTCTTTAATCATAATGTTTGGTGCCAAGGAATACACCGATTGTCTTATTGTTTCTATCATTAAGAAATTAGCACGTTTATAGCGACTTATTTTAACTGTTTGAATATTATATGACGTGTAATATAATTAAAGATAATAGATGCATTTGTATAGAAGATCTTTTGTATACGCCGAAACTTGAGACTGCCTTTTTTACACTGGGAAATGCCTTTATGCATCCCAATCAGAGTAAAATCTTATCGGGAGCTGCTAGATGAGTGGTGAGTCAATATTTGCTACTATTTCTCGCTTGTCTGGACGTGGAATATGACATAAATTTGCCTTCATAACAAATTATACACCTTGAGTAAATATTGGAATGCGTGTGCTCATTGTAATTTGATTACAGACAGTTAGATATTCTGCCACAAGTCGCAATATTACTGTAAGCCGATGAGGAGTTCCATTGAGTATCATATTTGGCTGCGACAATAACTTGACCATACCGACGTTACGGTAGATGACTCAAATATCCAGATATCCTATAAAAGATGCGGCCGAGTATCGTTAACTTGCTCCTAAGAATTGAAGAGTTCCATTACTTTGTTATAGATCCTATGATCAAAACTTAACCAAACTGTCATCAAACAACACTCGAAGAACATCCTTACCAATAAAAAACAAATCATCGAACTCTGTGTGATTTTAATTATTTGTCGTGCCCATAAGTACACAGGCACGGGCACAGGCCTCCTCAGTCCTCAGTGAGGGTTTTTAGAGCATGGACCCACCACGCTGCTCCACTGCGGATTGGCAGGCATAGTACACAACAAGTGCACTCTCTATTCCTTCGCTCTTATAGTCCGATGTGACGGGAATCCGACACGATTAGAGAGAGATCAGGCGCAGGACCGACGACTTAACGTGCTCTCCCAGGCATGGGGGTGGATCACACCACCAAATTTGCAACTTCGGGCAAATATTAAGAAAATCTTAAAAGAAAACTCAATATTGATTTTTGAATTGGCCCGACCAGGACTCAAACCCAGGATCTCATGTCTGTAGTCGAACATGCTAACCACTAGACCAATGAGGCAGTCGTGCCCATACTTAATGCCAATTCAAGACTTATGTGGTTCTCTCATGGATGCCATCATCAGAACTGAACCAAAAAAAATTGGGAAGCACCACCTTTCAGAGAAACGAAACGAAATAAATACACGAATTGATAACCTCCTACGTTATTTGAAGTCAGTTAAAGAAAAACGATTTCTTAAGGAAATTCTGTCGAGAATTGACCCTGGGAGCTTGTGTGTGGGACCTGGGTCCAGTGAGTACTCGAATTATTATAACAACGAAGTCGTCTTTGGATTCGGAGCAACGCTTCCTAATTGGCACAACTAGTACTTTATTTTACTGAGTTGACTTCGTTTATAGGATATGGAGTGTAATTAATATTTTAGTTTAGCAATATGTTGCTTTAGTTTTGAATTGTCAAGAAAATCTAAATATTTGGTTTAATATTTAGCAATATTACAATTTGATAAATGTTTGACAGTTTTATAGACAAATAAAACTAAAAGCTATTTGCAATAACTGTACTATATGGTAATTAACGGTATATTTATATATTTGTGATTGTACAAATTAAGTGAATATAGTTTTGATATAATAATTTTCCTTAAAGAATTAATAAGCACGTGATTTCAATTAAATGAAGTTATGAATAGCAATTAATTAAGGTTTTATTAACACAAAGATTTAAAGGTATTCCGAAAATTTCAATTTGTGATTCAATTCCTCTACCAACGCCTACAACTGGTTTATTATTATTTTAGGAACTTAACCCCTTAAAGTCGAAGCTATTGTCACTTATTTTTAATTATTTTGACTGTATTTATTAAATATATCTTCTTTGTACATGTAAGCTGACATTGAATGTGATATTTTTTATTACAAATTTCGATACGACTGCGTTACTATTAATTAGTCAACTTGCCCTTTACACATTCATTTTTTTATATATAAACCCTCTGTACGTTTGTATATGACTGAACTTATCCTAAATGGCGGGACCTATTTTAAGGAAATGTTTTGTGTGTTTCAAGAATAGGAATCAATTAGGTGGATTCCAAGAATAGTCTAATCAGGGATCTGCAATTTTCTCTTATAACAGAGCCACAAATGTTATAAGAAGATTGGTATGGATCTAAGCTGTTACGAGGACCCGCTAATGTTATGGGTATATCGGTGCGGGCGACAAATGTCTTGCGGATATCGTTGTGGGCCACAAATGTTATACGGATATAGTTGTGGGCCACAAATGTTATGCGATTGTTGGTGTGGGCCACATATGTTATGAGAGCATAGATGCGGGCCACTAATGTTATGGGGATATCGGCGCGGGCCACAGCTGTTATGGGTTCATTGATGCGAGTCTCAAATGTTATGAGGATATTGATGCGGGCCATTAATGTTATGGAGATATCGGTGCGGGACACAAATGTTATGCGGATATAGTTGTGGGCCACAAATGTTATGGGGATATAGTTGTGGCCCACAAATGTTATGAGAATATCGGTGTGGGCCACAGCTGCTATGGGTACATTAATGCGAGTCTCAAATGTTATGAGGACATTGATGCGGGCCATTAATGTTATGGGGATATCGGTGCGGGACACAAATGTTATGCGGATATAGTTGTGGGCCACAAATGTTATGAGAATATTGGTGTGGGCCACAGCTGTTATGAGTACATTGATGTGGGTCTCAAATGTTATGAGGATATTGATGCGGCCCACTAATGTTATGGGGATATCGGTGCGGGACACAAATGTTATGCGGATATAGTTGTGGACCACAAATGGTATGAGAATATTGGTGTGGGCCACAGCTGTTATGAGTACATTGATGCGGGCCTCAAATGTTATGAGGATATTGATACGCGCCGCTAATGTTATGGGGATATCGGTGTGCTATTAATGAGCGCTAAACTTAAATAAATTTTGTATTTTTATCCATATTTAATGGTACTGTCATTTGAATGGCTCTTACTTACCTGGACTTCGGGTTGCCGACCATTGGTTTAAATTCGCAATCCAATCGGGAACAACGCGATAGACACCGCTGGACTTAGCTAAGTAGATATATATAAATTGGTCTAAGTTCTAAAGTTTAATGTTACTGCTATCTATTTTAAATATTTAGCAAATAGCTGACATACTTCTTTTAAAAATGTAATATTGGTTTAGATTGCCAATTCGATGCGGTTTTAATCCACATTTCCAGGGCATCATAAATTACGCGGGGCCAATGCCGGGAGTAGCTTTTAAACGTAACATAAGTCTTTCTATCTGTTTTATATATTTAACAAAAACCTGTATAACGTGTTTTTTTTTAAACAAAACGGACATAATACCTAAAAGTTTGCTTTCAATAACTTCTGCGTGGTTGATATATAGGATTTCATTTTAACGATGCTTTACGTTCTGATCAATATGCCGATGGGAAAACGTTATCATACTTTCCAATATCCTCGTGCTTCTATAAATTTATGTAAGTACGGCCTTAGTTTTCACTTTACCGATGTTTTATTTGAAATATGATGAGAAACATGTCATATGAGAATTGTAAATTCCTTCCATTAGATACCATTTTAAGTGAGCCTTCAATAGATGAAACTGTACGATATTTCGCGAAATAACATTAAACATATATTTATATCGCGAGAGTGTGAATTGATAGTGGGAATTTAAATACTAATCTCTTCAACCAGGTTATAGTTAACTAGTTATTGGTCTAACACTTCTTATATAATTGTAATTGGAGTGGTTGGAAATAAACCTAGACTTAGTTTGTTTTAGTAATTTTAACAACAATTGATACTTTATTAGAGCATTATGTATCGTCAATTCATAACATGGCTGATATGTTAGCTTATATATTAGTTGAAGAAACTATAACATGAAGTGTCACTCAATAGAGTTCAAAAAATGTATTCAAACTTGAGTAGATGAACAAAAATGATTATATGAGCAATTGAAATTTAATAATAATAATAAAATTTATGTAAATGTTTATGTATTATTTTATATCTCTATATAAGTAATTATTATAAATCTGTCTATATGTAACATAAATATTATATATATTTGCGTGAGTGTAAAAGTAGAATAATAATAATACATCACAAAAAAACGTAAATATCTGGATCTGGCGCACGAGATTACCGCCATGTGGGGGGTGGGATCCACTGAAACCATCCCAATCGTAATATCTGCGAAAGGTCTGATCCCAGTCAGTCTCGCTCACCATATGAGTCGACTGGGGTTCCGTGGCAGTTCGTTCGCAGCAAGGATGCAGAAGGCGGTGTTACTGGACTCGGCTAGGATAGTCCGGCGGTTTCTCAGCCTGTAGCCGTGACCCCCGGCCGTTTGGTCTCCTTGCCGGGGTTTATTCTCCGCCCGTTACATTTATTTATGTAATTGTTTATGTATGTCCATGTATTATTTGATATTTCTGTAAAATACCTTATATATAACATAAATATACATTATTGCGTAGATGGGCGTAAGTGTAGAAGTAGGATAATAATAATAATCTTTATATCTCGGGTAAATACCCAGTACAGTCACACACCATACAGTCAAAGTTAAATGAAATAAATTAATTACAAGAAATTTTAATAACTATAATATTAATGAAACTAATATAAAATACGATTGCGATACATTCTTTATGGATAACCTGAGCTAATAGTAGGAATTTATAATAAGTTAATAATATATTTGACAGCGCAATGTACACGCTTCGCCAGTAAAGACTTTCTAGTTTAATTGAATAGGGACTGTTAAGGACTTTACAATTATCTACGTGTGAATTTCAAAATCTAGAATTCCGGTAATTTGCTGTGTGAAATTCATAACAAAAATCCTCTTACCAGGTTTACACTGTATCAGCGCTTTCTTTGAACTGTACGCAATTTAAAAAGTCTAATATTATTTTAATATCATACATCGGCGGCTATAAAAACGTACAGTAGCGCTTGAAATGCTGAAATATGTTTTTCCACTTTTGTTAGAGTAGTTTATTGTTCGAGCTATGAAGCTATATGAAACGCTGTCTCTACAATTTACGCCTACGCCTCGCCATGCATTCATATTCTGTAAAATTTATATTCACAGAAAGAATCGTCTATATATACCCTAAAAAAATACTAGACGAATTGTTTGGATATATTTATACATTTTTTTTTCTAATGTACATTCGTGATTTTATGGTTGTACTGCTGATTGCAACATATAAAAAGGAGATTTTTTAATGCGCTAGATTGTAATCGCACCTGATGTTAAGTAATAATACAGTCTAAGATAGAAGCGCGTTGGAAAGAGGCAATAAACCTCTTAAGCATTTACACAGCATCGTACCGGAACACAAATTACTTTGCTTGGCGGTGCGTCTTAGCTGGTAGGGTGATAACTAGCTACGGCTGAAGCCTCCCACTAGGCCAGACACAGACATCGAAGCCGGGACCTCTGTTAGCAAAGCGAATTCTCGCACCATTGCCCCAGCGAAGCCGTCAAAAATACGTGTGTGCTGCTACTACAAGTCTCGCTTCTCGCGACGCTCTCCAGCGAGAGATGTTGGGCGGGAGTGGCCTTCTTATGCGAGATCGTAGTCTCGTTAAAGGAGGCCCGCGAACGAGAAAGGGAGAATGCAGTAGATGCCCCCCCATCACCACTGAAGAAGGCATACTAGTCGGCGCATTTTTGCTCACCTGCTCCCGCTTCCGTGAATCCTCAGTTAAACTCATCCGAGACACCAGATAGGGATGCGCTAGCTGATCCTCTGGTGTCTCACTCTCGGATGAAGAGGGTTCCTCTAAGTTTTTCTGGTTTTGCGAGCTTTTCTCCCTCGCCGAGTCCCACACTCCCGATCTGTGGGTCGGGGTTTGTGGGTGCATTGTGTTGTGCAATGCATTTCCCAGCGAAAAAAATGTCTCGCTTCTCAAACAGTGGTCCGTTTTTCCATAACCAGCGACACAAATTCCAGAAGTTGCATTTTAAAATATTTCTCGGTGTGGACTGGTATGAGATTGTTACAACCATGGCTTGTTACAACGGAATCTGGGTTTTTTTGATTACAAATTCTTATTGTACCGGTTAACTTTTGTCCACATTTTTTATTGAAGTCGAAACATTCCATGATCATCATTTAGCTCTATTCTTTATTGGTTCTGATACGGTACGAAGTTTACGGGGTCAGCTAGTCTGCAATAAAAAACCTTATTAAACAACACATAAATACATGTGGATTTGTTTGAATCCTGGTTATGCCTGTTTATTAATAACAACTTACTTGATTAAATTTCATGAAAAACATCATCACTCGGTGTAGGAAATCAGTATTAGCAAACTCTACACATCTTGGAAGCAATTCTGGGAGATGAGTATAACAGATGACATGCTTTGGTAGGTCCTGCCCATATTTATAAGTGAAGATACCATTGAGTAACATATAAAGTTCAGTACTGGTTCTAATTAAATGAAATTAGATAGCCTATTTAGCGAGGAAGGACATAGACCTTCACATTGGGCCCTTAAGTATGACGAAAATGTTAAAAATTTGTGAAACAGTAAGCGTTTCGCCTGTAAAGGTAGTTTCACGGAAAGTTATTTTTCGGTAATCAAATTTGTTTTCGGTCTCTTCTATTTGAGACAAAGTTGCACGAGTCAACTAGTATATATATAATAATATAGCCAGCTGACAATGATTGTATTAAATAGAACGCCGTCAAAGTGAGATCGCTGTTTGAGTATCATGTAACTGTATTAGTGTTACAGAATTAATTTATGAGCTTCGGGTTGTCGCTTCCGTGATTATTTGACAAGTAAAGTTATATTTCAGATGTAATTAGAATACTATTATAAACGTTAATTGCTTTTCTTATATGATATAACTATTATATTAGATAGATTAGCGAGTACATCACTCATCTACGGTTCGCCGATGACGTGGTCATTATGGCAGAGACTCTGGAAGATCTCAATGTAATGCGCGATGACCTCAGCAGAGCNTTGGGCAGCGTTTGGGAAATTATGGCATCTCTTTTCGTCCAATATCCCTCAGTGCCTGAGAACAAAGCTCTTCGAACAGTGCGTGTTGCCAGTGATGACCTTACCTATGGGCCTTATTCGAAAGTTCAGAGTCACTCAGCGTACGATGGAAAGGCCTATGCTTGGAGTTTCTCTACGTGATCAAATCAGAAATGAGGAGATCCGTAGCAGAACCAAAGTCACCGACATAGCCCTACGAATCGCGAACCTGAAGTGGCAATGGGCGGGGCACATAGTCCGACGGACCGATGGACGTTGGGGCCCAAAGGTGCTGGAGTGGTGACCCCGCACCGGGCGGCGCAGTGTAGGTAGACCCCCCACAAGGTGGACCGATGACATAATGAGGGTCGTCGGTAGCCGCTGGAGCCAGGCGGCGCAAGATCGGGCCTTGTGGGTATCATTTCGGGAGACCTATGTCCAGCAGTGTACGTCCATCGCTTGAAGCGACGACGACGACGATTATATTAAATAATTCCATACAGTATGCGTGAAAAATAGTAGAGGTCCGTTTTTTATTTTCTCCGATAAAAAAATAATGTGAAGCCTATTTTTCGGGATAAAAATTTATTTCAATAAAATTGGACAATAAATTGTGTCTAAATTGTTAAAATTATCCCTGAAGGGAAATAAAAATATATTAGCATTCCTTATTAACCGAAGTTGTATAACTATAACAAGAGGACAAATTAAATGAAGAAATTTTTACGGTCTTGTGATTCTTTGGGGACCTTTCTTTCAAGTTTATTAAGAAAACTGACGGGGACAACATTATTTCATACAGAAGTCTAAAACAAAATATTAATGTAATATTTTGAAACTTCTGAACGTTTGTGATATATTTTATGACCTTATAGAAAAAAAATCACTCATTAGTAACTATTTTACATGGTGGTGACAAAGGGGTAAAATTTATCGAAAAGAAAAAGGTATTTAGCAGACATAAACGTCTGGATGCCGGGCACAGGCTTCCTCATTCTTAGGAGAGAGCATTTTTAGAGCATAGACTTACCATGCTTCACTACGAGTTAGCAGGCTACACATATCCCAGAATTACTCCCGGAATATGCAGCTTTCGACACGATGTTTTTCTTCAACAAAAAGAAATTTAGTATTTTGGCAATACTAAATTTCTTGAAGAATTCCGTGAGAATCCACGCGTGTCACCACTAAGCTATCATGGTTTGGAAAATTACATATGAAATGAAATGTATACTCTCCATGTGCTTCAAAATGAACCTCGATCTATGTAATGTTAAATTTCAAAACTCAACGAACATCACCCAAATCTATATGTAAAAACCGAAATTACTTTCTTGCCAACCTATTATTTACTTAAATATGGATATAAAAGTTCGTCTTAAATATTGTTAATGATTCCAACATATTGTGCCATTCATAGCATGCAGTAGCTCATAATTAAAATATTATCTTAGCGCAAAATAATCATGTAATTTTAAAATCAGTACAAATATAACCAAAAATTATTTAAACAGAAAAGATTGCGGTCAATACCTTACTTCTTAAATTTTATGCTTTAAATACATTAATATTATAATACCATTTTTTCATCAAATATTAACACAAATAATTTATTGAAATCTCATTGTGTGTTGTTGTGGTTTTTGTCAATATTAGAAATATATAATTAATTTTTTTTTTCTGATTTTAAAATTCAGAAAAAAGTATATTAAATTATCAAATGACGAGTGGAAAATTAAAATGCCACATGTTATTTGTAAGTATTAAACTACCTAACCTTCATACGAATTCGTCTAAAAAACGCTGCACATCTTCGTGACGCTAATCACGTGTTTCATCTGTAAAGCTTTCGAATTTTAAATAAAAATCCAACGTGTTTTTTGTCAATATTACAAATAATGAATAAATTTTGTTTTTGATTTGAAAATTCAGATAAAAATAATTTGAATTATCATTAAATGACGAGTGGCAAATTAAAATGTCACATGTTATCCTCATGCGCCAAAAGAAGTTTCACTTCAAAAAGATAAAATTAATATACCTTAAAGGAATATATAAGAAAATATGTGCTACGTTTTACGTGATATTTCAAGTCGTAGACATTAAAACTGACAAAAAGATAGCAATTGGGACTATATTTATGAAAACGTACTCATAAGGGAAATACATTTTATCGGGAGCGTTGTAATCCGTAGATGGACTCCAGCAAATGTATACAATGTGATCCTACGTTCGGTTTACTTTGCCGCAGTTTATTTTTTGTGTGCCGAGTCTGGATTTATGCTCAGCATTTTTTCGATAGCATTTCTCGTGGGATATCACGAGTTTATATTCTAAGAAATAATTCTTATTTACAAGATAGAAGCTCAATAGAAATTCCGTTTTAATTCGAAGTGTCTGTTGAGTCTAAAATAGATGATACACTCTTGGTGAACGTTGTAACTTGAAGTTGGACTACACCATGATTTTGCCGTAGTTTTATTTTTTTGCATCCAGAATACCGAAAAAAAAATAAACCATAAAACCAAAGAAATAAACTGTAAATCCAGATTTATAGTCAGTATTTACCAATAATATTCTCGTGCGATATGACGTCCTTATATTATAAGAAAGAGTACATATATATTTCAAAGGCAACACCACCGGATGCCTTTTAACCCTTAGAGTGCGTACTGTCGATTATATTGTCGATCTATGAATGCGCGCATAAAGTGAACCTTGATATGATTTGTGTAGTTGGCTACGTCCTTTATATATAACAGAAGGAATTACGAAAGGCCATCTATATTATTTTTAGAAATCTTTTCAGGTGCAAGCTACAACTTTGTATAACCCGCTTTCATTAAGTATTAAGTAATCTCGATCTCTACACATTTTCAAAAATTGTGTATAAAATTATTACACGCAGTAGCTTTAGACGACTTAACATTATACATATACATACATACATACATATACGTACATATTATACAAATAAATAAATTTATATTTAATTTATTATATATACTGTATTTACTAGTATATAAACCCATATATATGTTCTTATAATTATGTATTAGTACGCAGATTTACACCGCCGCAGATTTCCAATGGCTATCTATTTGACTACTCTGCCTTGTATATTAGCCATACACTTGTTTGTATTTATATTGGGTATACAGAAAGTGATAAATAAATATATTTGAGAAATGTATTCAAGATTCTCTGAAGAGAAAACCCTCTCTTCTATGAGCGAGGAGCCCTGTGCCCAGCGTTGGGACGTAATGGCCCGCTACTTACCTACTTTAATCAAGATTCTGTGCACTCTTAACAGATAAGCTATTTTTTTTTCAAAAATCGTTCCGCACTTTATGCAACATAAGCGGCAAATATCACAGCAATGAAAGGGTTAAAAAACCAAGCTGAAGTCACTATATCCAAATATAGTTTCAGTGATTTACTTCTACCCCTCGAACACTGTCTGGCAATCGGTTGAACAGATCTATTTACAATTCTATAAAGTAATTAGTTAACAGATGATAATAGTAATTAAGCCACCTCCACAATTAAATAAATTTTGAGTTCTTTTTAGATACCTTCGATTTAATTTGTTATCTAAACGATATCAGTATAAAAAAATCAAGAAATATTGTAATAGTTCTTTAAAATTAGGAAGTCGACGTGATGCCAGGCAGTGATGATGAAAAATAATTTTATTAATGAATTTCTTAAATTTAATTTAGTACTATAAAACTTAAGTTATACTTAAGTATTATATGTTTATAGATCAAGTACTGATCTTAAATAGTTACATATATTTTATCAGAATATCTCCATAAAGTTATACTGCCTGTTCCATGGGAATATGAGGAAATCCGTATTTAGTGACCGTCCATTTATATACTTTTACATACATATATCTGTTCTATCTATGTAAGAATTGACTACTATAAAAACGTTTTCCAAATCACTGCTTGAGATTATATGTTAGGGTTATATTATTATTGGAGATCTGATTTGAGATAATCAATTATGGTTGAAGAATTATATTGTATATTACGGAAGCATCAGTGTTGTGATTATCAATTAAAAGAAGTTTGTCAATTAAATATTATGGAGGTATCTGTCTAGTTTAATAAGGTCGTGCATTACTTATTTTAAATAGTTGTACCAATTGGTGCGAAAACTAGTTTTCTAGTTGAGTGTGGGTAATTTAAGAGTTAGTCGTTGACGAACGTTGGAAGAGAATACAGCTCTCGGAAATTATACAGTGATATAAATTCCACCGTCCATATATTACTGACCATTTTGTTATACAATACAATACAAAATTCTTTATTGCACTATGTATTGCGTAATACATAAAAAGTAACTATACAGGTCAGACATCATCATATACAAAAGAAGCAGAGAAAGGTGTACTCAATCTATTTACAACTAATAGTAATAACACTCATAATACTTAATAAAAATAGTCAATTAAACAATTCTTGGACAGGAAGTAGTCTTTTACCATCTTGTTAAATAAATTATCGGACTGAACATATTTTATATTGATCGGCAGTGAGTTCCAAAGACGAGCAACTTAAACTGAGAAAGATTTTGAAATAAAAAGAAGTAAGATGAGAAGGAATTTTTAATACTAAGTTTTCTTGCGAACGGAGTTGTCGATTATGAACTCGTCAAGAAACTCAAAGCGTTCCCTCAGATATACAGGCGCTTTAGGATCAAGCAGCACGCAGTGGAGAAGAAAAAGAAGATAAGTATTCCGGCGAAGGCGAATTGGGAGCCACGTTAGTTTATTGCGGAAGTCTGAAATATGACTATATTTGCGGAGACCAAATATGAATCTTATACATAAATTTTGAAGTCTCTTAAACTTATTTAATTGCTCCTCGGAGAGATCAAGAAAACAAGTGTTAGCATAATCATGGACTGGTAGCAAGAGAGTATGTGCTTAGGCAAATTTAGTTGGAATAGGCAGCAGATTACGTAAATTATATTATACAATTCTAGATAAGCTTAAAAATGTAACAAAAACAACGTTTACAAACACATGAAAAGTTATTTTAGCACCCCGCACGCTTGAACCGACTGGTATAAATAAATATGAAATGTAAATAGAACCAGTGTATGTTAAATCTGGAAGCAAACGAAATTTATACAAATCTTGTCTAAATTTAGCAAACTTGATTATGTCGAAAGCGGCCTTTTCAAAATATAATTTGCAGCCGGTGTACTGTCGTACAAATTTACGAAGCAGATGCTCCAGAAAACATCAAAAACTTTGTACATACTGAGAAATAAACATTACAAGGAAACAAATGTCCTTTACTTATCGCCAATTAGTAAAACATGTCAGTCGTTTTATATATTGTCTTCCTCGCGTACTTTCAGAAGTTAATTAGTAACACCTTCCCACAGAAGGCCAGCGTGAAATTACAATATTTTGTGGTAAGTATTGTTTAGTATTATTATTTAGGTTAGCGCTTGACTGTAATCTTACCTGATGACAAGTGATGATACAGTTTAAGGTTAAAGCGCACACAATTGATAAAAGGCAATTTACCTCTTATAGTTTTTACATAACACAAATTATGTTCATCATAACACATCATTGCTCTCTCACTAGCCCAATCCTTTTTTTGCACAGAGAAATGCCTTTACGCACCCCGATGAAAGACTAATCCAATTGGGAGTGTGGGACTCACTGATAACCCACTAAAACCCAGCGGATCACTCCTCACCCATGAGTGAGATCACTAGAGGTTCCCTAACTGCATTCCACTCTAGTGACCCGGATGATACCGACTATGAGGATCTACTACTTAATAGAGTGAGGCATAAAGTGCATAAGTGCTACTTCTGCCACCAAGCCTACTCCGACGGCGAGGGAGAACTCCAGCCTCTAGCTCCCTTAGGCTCTCATTTGCCTCCTTCAGCGAGATAACGGTCTCGCAAAAGAAGGCAACCGCATTGGCGAGCATTACCCTACTATGCTCTCCAGTGAAAGATCTCCTCTAACCAGCGACGACAAGATATGCCGCTGTGGAGCCCACGTTGGACTCTCCGCCAGGGTATGGTGCGCCGTATCTACAGGAACACCACACTCATGACAGGCGGACATTTTCTCACGGCCAACGACCTCGTGCAAGTACTTGCCAAAGCAACCATTTCCGGCAACCACCTGCGCCAGACGATAGGAAAGGGATCCGTGCCCCCTCACTAGCGCAGTCCTAGAAAACTTGGAAAATATAAGTTTTAAATTAAGTTTTCATTTTTAATTTTTCCTTAAATAACTAGACTAGGCGTAGAATAAATTTTAAACTTGGGAAGACACTGACCCCTAAGTCACGGGCTTATCTAGTTTAGGGGTCCAGGGTATTTCAATTCTGTATCATTCTTTTTATGCCCAAATAAATATGTATCATGTATATATTACATATAAGTATATTATTATGTATCTATTTATTATATTTAGTTAATTATTTGTAAGTAAGTTAAAGTGTATGTATTAGTATGTATGTATTTATATAGCAGGGTACACCACCTACCCTATTTACCTCACGTAGTCTCTTTAACCCTAAGGTTGCCTGGTAGAATTCGCTAATAAGCGATAAGGTCGCCTAATTGTACTATTGTCTTGGTTTTGTTCCTTTGTTACTTGTTTCATATTTGTGGTGTACAATAAAGAGTATTCTATCTATCTATCTATCTATAAATAAAGTTATTATTATAAATTTCTAGTATAAACTGACCGACATTTAATCTAAGATCTCTGCTGAGAAAGCGCAAAAAGTACGCTAGCAAGGTTTCGAAATATTTATTCTACTCATAGATACCCTTTCCTGAAAATTTCCCTGTAAAACTGATAAGTTAAGTTAAACATTAACGAAAATATTGTTTGATATATTCTATTCATCATCATAATTTTTTACAGTTACATAATTTCTAAAGCCAAAAACTCGTAGCTACAACGTATTTTTTGAAATTTCGCTCTTTTATACTCTCCGCTCTCATCATTGTTCAAGCTTTTAGTATCAAAGCAAAAAGCGTGCATCATACATGACACACTAGGCTATACTATAGACGTTCATTTTTTTCTTACGTAACATGTTGTTTTAAGTAATCGCTACGTTGAAACGAAATGGGATGATAGGAGAGACTTGAGACATTGTTGTTATACGATTTCAGAGAAGAAGAAAAGACTTGTTTCTTTTAATATATTTGTGAAGAAACATAGATTTATATATTTTAAGATAATAGCCGCATTAGTAGAGTATTGTATTGCGGCTATTAGACAAAAAGTAATTTATTTTACTACTAAAGCATACTATAATATTGAATATTGAAGATTATTTAAATGACAAAAATGTTTGGACTTGGTTCCAGTGGCACATGAGAGCTAAATACATTGTAACGTACAAAAACTATGTTACTCCTTTAGAGTAACCGTTTTTCACAGCGGAATCAACTTTCTGAACCAGAAATAGATTTGTTACCAACGGACAGACTATTGACGATTCAAAAAGCTTTCTGAGCCTATTTGAATACAGTGATATAAATTATTCTATTAAACCAACACACAGACACAGAGATTTCCGAATTGTCAGTTCTGTGGGGCTTTTAAGAGATTATACACGTAAAAATCTCGTCTTTATATCTATCTATCTATCTTTATTTATAGTCTCATTAAATAAGATTAAGTAAAATCTATTTTAGAAGTAGGCTGCAGTATAAGAAAGGAAAAGAAGATGACATCAAAGGCCTAAGTGCATTATTCTGCTCGTCTACAAAATGAGAAAATTTTTATATAGGTTTTGTTAACAGAATATTACGAGAGACTGACACCAATACAACAAAAGAACCCATCGTCGAAGTTTAAACGTCTTTCGCCTTTGAGACTTTTCATCCTAAGACCTCTAATAAAATTAATGTCACTTTCTATAAAATAAGCCAATATTTAAGACTAAGTTTGTTTAACATTCTTGATTATGTTGTAGTGTGGAATGACTTAAACTTTTAGAATATTCCAGACATTACGCGACACAGATAGCCAGTAAATATTTATGCTAGATTATATAAACCTTGGTGCTTGGACTGCCTCATTGGTCTAGTGGTTAGCATGTTCGACTACAGACATGAGGTCCTGGGTTCGAGTCCCGGGTCGGGCCAATTCAAAAATCAATATTGAGTTTTCTATTAAGATTTTCTCAATATTTGCCCGAAGTTGGGAAGTTGGCGGTGTGATCCACCCCCGTGCCTCGGAGAGCACGTTAAGCCGTCGGTCCTGCGCCTGATCTCTCCGGTTGTGTCGGATTCCCGTCACATCGGAATATGAGAGTGAAGGAATAGAGAGTGCACTTGTGTACTATACCTGCCAATCCGCAGTGGAGCAGCGTGGTGGGTCTATGCTCTAAAAACCCTCGCTCCTCGGAGTGAGGAGGCCTGTGCCCAGCAGTAGGACGTTAAAGGGCTGCTACTTACCTTTTATATAAACCTTATTAGGCGATTGCCTTAACACGCACCCACATTTAGTTTAGGTTAATTTTGATTTAAATCTAATAATCAATGTTGGTGCGCCCAAAATCGGGATCAAGGTTAGATTGTATCTGGTTTCAATTTATAATATCAATGTCAAATGATTTAGCGAACGTCAGTACATCAAATGTTCAACATTGCTACATATACTCATCACAAAACTATACATTTTTACCCTATTTTGCATTAGGGTGTATCTAAGCCAATGGCTGTCGTATCAAAAATGTATTTTGAAGCTACAAGACTCTATTTTCCTTTCAGTTTTATATAGTCGGTCTGAAAAAAATACTTAATAGATCATTGCGTATATTTACATACATATTGGCGCTTCATTGAAGCATAAAAGTTCGCCAGTTTTAGCCTCATCATAAATATTTGCCAAGTTGATTTATTTACAAGAGAAAAAGGAATAATGTCCACTTTTTGGTAAAAACTTTCATTTTTTTGCTTGCACTATTTTCGTGTGACATAATTTGAACAAAAATTGTATATATTTTATTTTTTCACTTTAAAATGTATGAAATTATTACAGAATAAATATTCTTAATTGCTGTTAGTTTAAAGTCGCACAATATGCGTTACTTGTTATACCCGAAAGATTATCTTGTACTGTGTTACTTGTTGTACATGACGTATTTACATAAAAACGATCCTAAAAACTAAACTAGATAATATTTAAATTATCAGAAGACATCAGAGACAAAGAGAGAGAGAAAACACTTGTGTGCACGCAAGGTAAAAATAAAAAGACATACAAAGCAAGAGACTTATTTATATGATATAAGCGTGCAAAGGCGGTCTTACTGCTGCAATCTCTTCCGGACAACCTTTGTGTAATGAGTAGCTGAATAAAATAAATAATAGGACAAAACAGTGCCAGAAACTTAAATAAAATATATTATTGTTTATAATAATAAAAGTAACATTGTATGTTCTTTTTTATTTTTACAGTATCTAGTTTAATTTCGTTTTTATTTATTTAGTCTGTGGTATTATTGATATCATTTATAATGTGCGTGACACAACATAGAGTATATGATGATATTAATATCATGGTTAACTCAACAAAGTCAAATAATATGCCGTAGCAGAGAGTTTATCGTTAAATCAAGTATCGCTTTTACACTGTATTGTTTAAGAGGATACGGAAGTATATTATACATATACAGTATAAAAGGGAAGCCTGCCGAGCTACTGAACCAGATTAAATTTGAAACTCAGAAGTTGCCTTTGTCGTTATATAATCCCGACATTCCTCAGGATGGATAGCTTTGAACAGATTTGCAAGTACTTAGAGTGCTTCGTTAGTTCGGGAAATGTAGATTTTTTGGCTTTATTATACCTCATTGCAAGAATCCAATAAAAGGTTCGTTTAATTAAGGCTACTTTTTGTTAACTTCAATGATTAATGAAGTTTATTTAACGTCAAATTAATTAAAAATAATCTATAAGATATTATTTAACCAATATAAAACTTATTTAGATATAAAACTACTATACGTCACAGCATAGATAACAAACTTAGAATATATTGTCACTTGAAACAAAATTAAAGCTTAGTGGTTATAGTATACAGAAAACTCTACATTATAGTTTTTATTTTGCGCTTATTGAAAAGCGCATAAATGATAAATGACAATTGTGATATTAGATTTGTAACGAGTAGTATAGTTCTGCTGTTTTACCCACGTATTTATTGATCCCGTAAAAGTGTGAGGAAACTCGGATCACATAGTTAAAATAAACCATTCAAAAAATCATCCGAGCTTCCATAAAAAATGAATTAAAATCGTTCCAGCAAATTACAAGGAGTTCACCCATATAATAAAAATTACATAAGCTAGCTGACTTGAACAAGTTTGTGTATGCAGAAGAATGAAAATACTATAAGACCTATTAAATTTAGACAAAGAAAATCATAAAAATCAAGTCAATTCGGAGAAGTTTGATAATAAACACTGCGTTATATGATTTTTGTTCATAATTAACAAGAGTATATATATTTCCCAAGATTATTATTAATCAAAGAATTGAATTACGTAGGTTAATGACGTCAAACCTTTATATCCCAAGGAAACAAATGGAAAATGTTTACCATACTTTCCTTAATGGTTTTCGAGCATTTTAACTTCATAAGCATGACGTAACTCTTCACGGCGTACTTGTTTTTGAGCTTCCCATCGAGTTTTGATCTCATTACCACAAAGCTTTGTTTATTGGGTCGGTCTTTAATCCAAAGTAACATATGTAATGTAAAGTGAAACGTTTGTGAAACCTAAAGCCTAATTATGAAGTTAGTAATACGTCATTGATTACAATTTGAGACAGGTTTCTCATGCTTTGATAAAATATGCTTATACAAAGATGTAGAAAATAATAATGTAATTCAAAAAAGGATGTAAAATTATATTATGTACTAGCTGTTTCCCATGTTGTCACCCTAGTAGTTGCCAAATCCGAGGAATACTGAAAAATCCGTTTTTATTGAGCGTTTGCATCGCGAAAGGAGACGTTTTGCCAAATTTCTAATCCTGTAAATGAAAGAGTTTATTACTATTATTCACATATACATGTATTATAGGGCTAAAATCTTTTAAAAAAGGTCATTATATTTAAAACCGTAATTATATGTATACATAAATGGTTATACTAAAAACATTCCTGATCTATATTTTCTTTATTGCTGACAGTTTAAGCCCTTGACTGTGATCACCTGATGGTAAGTTATGATACAGTCTAAGATGGAAATGCGCTAATCTGGTAAGAGACAATTTACCTCTAATGGTTTCTACATAGCATCGGAACACAAATCTCTGTGCCTGTGGTACATCTTTGCTGGTAGGGTAACTAGCCACGGTCGAAGCCCCACCAATCATGATACATAGAAAATACAAAGTGCAATTTTTTAAATTCGCCCTACCGGGGCTAGAACCCTATTTTTTATCGACAGGAAATTATCCTGGTTACCCGTAACGCCACAGGGGAGCGTTACAGGTTATGCCGAACTCATAGCGGCGAAAAATCTGACGGTGACTTTCGCACTTCGTTGAACGGGATTGTGTATCAGGGGGCTCGTCCATGATCCCCGCTGGCGCTGTGCATTTCCGCATGCCCAACCTCTTCTATATTTCCTAGTTAAGGTGACATGTCGGCGGCATGTCACCTATCACCGCATGGTACTTTCCCATCGGAGTAGTAAGCCCCGTATCTATTATCCCAACAGTCCCCATAAGGGTTTCTCCCTTACACCTGCGATTGTGAGTCGCACGACGCCGGCCTATTCGTCTCACAGGAGCTGACGCCCTCCTTTCTTTGTTGTTCCACCGCAACCTTCTGTGACATGACTATATCACAGAAAGAGGTCATCGCCTGTCAGCAATCTCCGCTAGCAACCATTTTCCTTATCACAGAACACAAGGAAAGGTGGCCACCCGCTACTTCCACAAGTGCTCCGCGAAGTACACCCCAACTTGGGCAGACCTCCTGTTGCGCTGTATCTACAGATCGGCAGCATTCCTCGGTTTCTTCTCACCTGGCGATCTTCGAACCCTGGATCTTTGCTAGGAAAGTGAGTACTCCATTACTGCGCCAGAAAGGCTGTCAAAAGCATCCTCAAGCTCTTTTTAAGCGACTTTAAAAAAAAGGAGGAGGTTATCAATTCGTCTGTATTTTTTTTTAATGTTTGTTCCCTCATATCTCCGGACTGGGTGGACCGATCTTGATAATTTTTTAATATGAAAAATGGTGCTCGTCATAGGGTTCCATTTATTTTAAATCCAGTTCTGATGATGGCATCCATGTGAAAACCGGATAAGTGCTAAATTTGCATTAAGCATGTGAGGACAACAAATGGACGAATAACTCAAGATCACGCCAACTGATTTCGACGACTCTTTCTTATAGGAAGAGATATACTTCAAGGGTTGTTTTGTGATAGTTTGGTTAGGTTCTGATGATGGAATCCATGACAAAGTGACGGAACTCTTCAATTCTTTGGAACAAATCAACGATACTCGACAGAATCTTCTATAGGCTATCCAGATATTTGAGTAGCCTACCGTAACTTCGGTATGGTCAAGTGCTAGTCGTAGTTAAATATATAAATCAATGGATCTCCTCAACAGCTTACAGTAAAATGCGGTTTATGGCAGAAAATATAAGTGTCTGTACTAAATATCAATGAGCTTTCGTTTGTTGCTGCATTGCAACCACGTTTTTAGGTGTACACATATTGATACAAATTTGTTAGTTTACTACAGATTCACTAAAAATCAAAAAATAAATAAAAATTTTAACAAAAAAAAACCGCCTTCAAAACGAACTTACAAATATATTATTATGCTCTAAAAAGTAAGAAATAATTGCGTATTCTTTTATAGTGTTCTTCGTATTCTTATATTTGGGAGTCGAACAACAAACACAATTGAAACTATTTGTTTCAAACACATACACACAGACCCCCCACACCCACGCACTCACGAACCCACGCATCCACACACCCACACGCCTATACATCCACACACGTACGCACACACGCATACACATCACACACATAAATTTCAATTGTGAATTTTAAAAGTTTTAGTACTTTCATGTTTAATTAATTTATTTCATTCTATTCTTCTTTCTATTATTATCTGTGTGTAATTTTAAGTGGCTTTATTTTGTATATTATTTCTAACTGTATGTATATTTGTATATGTGGTACTGCTGATTAAATTTAAATAATAAAATAAATTATGACAGACTTCGATTTAATTTTTTTTTTGGAGATTTACTCAATCGTGTCAAGTTTATGTAAAACAAAATTGGCTTTTTAAATTCTTACTGGTGTATAAATTAAAGCATTCGGAGGCAGGATTATACCGCAGGGAACGATAAATTAATATTCATTAGAAATTACACTTCCATTTATTACTTAACTTTGTGTGTGTTTCTTGCGTTACAGGAGTAAACAATATTGTTTGTTTTCTCGTAACTTTGAATATATATTTTGGCGACGAATTCTGTTTTATGTTAAAGAAATGCGAAGTAGGAAATGACAAAGTAATTAATTATCAATTATTTTTCCAAAATGTCTTATCTTAATATACAATATTTATTTGTCAAAATCTGACGGTTTAGCTTGTGCAATGGTGCATGTGCTCGCTTCGTTGCGGATATTCTGGGTTCAATTCGCAAATTAAGGAATTTGAACGTTCTAAATTATCTGAGACTGGATTTATCGGTAGCTTTGTGGCTATTACCACGCCAGAGCCTTAATATAATAAACAAAAGATAACCTTGTATAGTTTAACTATTAGCAAACATAAAAGTCATAACATTTGGTAATCTTTCATGAAGATTTAAGTCCGAAGAGCCACTTTAGCGTCATTTGATCCGCGGGGTAATAGACGCAAAAATGTCCGTGCGGGAGAGGGTCATGCGACGGTTATATCTATTAGACAAGCGCAGATAAATTACTGGTTTAACTAAAACAACGGCCCGACAATTAAACGGATATATATTTTTTTTTATTTTTGAGGTCTTCTTAGATATACCTTTAAAATGATAACTGTCACTAGGAAGCAAACTATTATCAAAATTTGGTTATCATTTTGGCGTACACTAGGTATTTCTTTACCTATGGCATTACATTCAAACTCAAAACTCAAAATATCTTTATTCAAGTAGGCCTATTACAGTACTTTTGAACCGTAAAATATATATTTTTTCCAGATACTAATTCTAATATACAACTGATGACGGTATTAGAGAACGACTTCAAATCTAAAGTTACATGGTTTATTCGCGCTCTGTCCTGAGAAGAACCCACAACAAAGTCAGTCGGGTATTTTGGTTTTTTTACCATCATCATTACAATATCATATTAGTATATCATATTTAAATTCATATTAGAGCAAATCATTTATTGCCACGCGTTTCTATCATCTACATAATCTTGCAACTTATATTACAGTTTTTAAAATAACTTACTTTTAACAAAGACTGAATTTATTGAAGAACGTCTTCTGGGAGTTAATTATAGAAACATATACAGCTACCCTCGAATGAGTTGTTAATGGTATGCAGTCTGGTAAAATTTACAACAAGTTTATTGTTTTTTCTTATATTATATGAGGTACATTCACTATTTTTAAAACGCTTTTATAAGCTTGGGCTGTATGGAAGGTAATTATGTAAGGGAATCTTTGAGCGCGATTTTTGTTATCTCCAGATGTCTAATTAATTGGAATCTTAGCATACGTATTAAGTGCCAATGACAATGCAATAATTCGTTAATAATTTCCCATTATTCTTGTTAGGGCCGCCAGGATTAATTTATTCATTTCATAGATCCTCTATGAGGGAGTGAAAGGGGCATTGCTAGTTCGCTACCTCCTATCTCGAGTAGCCGGCAGACTCTATCGAAAGTGTATTTTTGAAAGTGGTTTAATTACATAAACAAGACCGGAACTCGAATTAACTAGATGTGTGGAAAAATACTAAATCGTACTAAAAAATAAAAATTAGAGAAATTGAAAAGCGTGGGGTGCATTTCACAACATTCCCATAACTCTTCTTGCATAGACAGTTGCCTATAGAATGATTTAGCCTTCAATATGTCAAGCACTCCACGGCTTTCACTCTAAATTCAATGATTCTGTTTATAACCTATTATTAATAATTATTTTCTAGTTTTTACTTCGGTTTGCTACAAAAGCGTGTTTATTTTTAGTTTTTTTTAAACTATTATATATTATTAAAAGAATCAATAGTTTTCTGTACGAACAACAAGTTTTCTTATATATATATACGCAGAGAACTGTCACTATGTTAGCTGCTCTGAATTTGGTTCTAAGCGACTCTCTTGGACCCATATTGTAAATCGTAATAAGATTTATATTACCCGAGGAAGAAAAAGTCGCTTGTTAACTATATTTAACTGTTATGTAATAGTTCAAATTTTCGCCACTAGCTTAAAAAAGATATAAATTTAAATGGATTAATTAAAAGTATTGCAATAGTAATTGCAAATTTGAACATGATGTATGAATAAATATATTTGTAAAGTCAATTGGTAGTTAAATAATTTATTCTCATACTATATCAAAATACCTTATTGTTCAGCTAACGGATATATGTGTGTCTTGTCGGAGGGCAGGTATCTGAGGAACGCTGGCGCCATCTGTCCATCTGCATGGGACAGAGTCAATAGCGGCAGTCTGGCGGGTGTCTTTTGGTAGTTCTTGGGTAGCGCTCCGCCGGAGCGGGCGTCTGATGGAACTGGTGCTATTAATGAGTTTGTGTAAATTGATATCGGGAACATTAATTGATTGAACATTATAATTCGGCTAATAAATAAAGTGTTTGATTGCACCAACATTACCCACGAACGTCTACAGTATATGAAATTAAATTATGGATGCCATTAATGACTATGTCGGCGGAGAACCCTATGCTTTATTGCTTCCGTCTCTCTTATTCATCGAAATATTAGAAAATTTATTGTATGTACATAAAAATATTGAAACTTTTAATAAAAAGAGTGAATGTACATTATATAACTTAAGAAACAGAAGCAAACACGTGATAAATTCTACAAGGCTGCATAAAATTTACAACTAATTTAAAGTGTATACGTTTCTATAAGAAACCTACAAGACGTTCTAGAGATGTCAATTAACAAATTCAAAGTTACAAGAAAGAATTGAACGAATTGAATGAACGAATTGAATGAACGAATTGAAATTGAATTTGAATTGAAATATTTTAAACTAATATGATATTGTAAAAATGATTGTAACAAAATAAATACAAAATACCCGACTGAGTTTGTTGTGGGCTCTTCTCAGGGCGCGAAGGAACCCTCGTTGGTTTAGAATTTAAATCAATCTTTAATACTATCGTCGGGCGTACATTAGAATTTGTGTGTGGAAATAAAATTATATTTGACGATTTAAAAGTGATGTAATAAGCCTACTTGAATAAAGATATTGTGATTTGATTGGTTTTAACTTTATAAATATTTTATAATTTACTAAATCCGCTTGTTTTCTATCAGCTTGTTGACTAAATTACATATCAAAGCGGAGCCCAAACTACTGGGACTAGGAAATTGAAAATGTGCAGTTTGCAGTTCCTTTGACACTGTAGCTGAGCTCTAAAGTTGGATTTACGGAAAATCAATCTCCAATTTGTCGAAAATGTGGATTGAAAAGCCTTATTTTTAAATCCGGATTTTTAGAGGTAGAGCTTTGCGAATTTATAATTAGCAATTCACTTAGTTTAAAAGGTATCATATGTATTGCATTTTCATGCAATAGGTACGATATATATTTTTTTTCTATTGCTGACAGTTTTAGCGCTTGACGGTGATCTCACCTGATAGTAAGTGATGATACAGTCTAAGGTGGAAGCACGCTAATCTGGTTAGAAGCCATACACCCCTTAAAGTTTCTACACAGCATCGTACCAGAACACAAATTTCTTTGTTTTGGCGCTATGTATTTGCTGGTAGAGTGGTAACTAGCCACGGCCGAAACCTCCCACCAGTCCAGACTCAGACAAATTAGAAAATACAATTTCCTAAATTCGTCTTAATGGGGATCAAACCAGGGACCTCTACTAGCAAAGTACCGACATCACCGCGCCAACGGTTAATAGGTAACGCCAATAGGTTGTATAAAACAAGTACAAGCGTCTATTTCCATTATGCCTTCATTATTAGCAATATTTACCATAAACCATTAATTATTTTAAAAAAGACTGTGCGTAAAACCACATTACAAATATGAAAATTTAATAAAGACAAGTTTAATAATGCGAAATGTATCCTTTTTTGCTCTATGTTTATAAAGTAATAACAGTTTTAATTAAATGTTCTTTTCGTAAAGTTATATAAAAAAATGAATTAAAACATAGCAGTTCAGTATAACTTTCTTGGTCCCTTAGTTAATGAGACCCGACTTTGCTTAACGAGCACTTCATAGCTAAGCGTGAATTTAATTCAATAATGAAGTGTGCAAAGTCACACTCAAAGCGTTATTATTCTATTGATAAATCCAGTCTCCATTAAGAAAGTTGATTTTACTAGAATACAACAGCTCAGGAAAATAGCTTAAAGTTAGTTTCAATAGTAAAACCTCTAAAATTTTACATGTAAATCACGTCAACTGTGAAACCTTACCTCGTAGGATAAATAACCCACATTTTAGAACTTCAAACCGCTGTCTTAAACTGTTGTGTTTTTGTAAATGCTAAATAGGGACCGGCGAAATAATAACACATTGGTATAATAATACACTTTGATGTCAAAGTTTAACAATAATTTCTTAGTGAAGCCATATGATGATAATTTAAACCCGCTCCGGGCCGCAAACTGGGCCTTAAACATTAGCATCTGCAGGAACAAAGCTAGATTGGGTTATGAAATTGAGTTTGCCGGTAATTTAACACAATATTCGTCCTGAAATAACATTTACGTAGATTAAGGTACGTTCTTTATTATATGGGTAAGACTGTTGATTTAATTTATTAACTTTATACTATTAAATTTACGAAATCTGGGTAACGTAATAATTTATCTTTATTTTTTACTATAGTTCGTTCGCGTTAAGAATGCAGTGAGATATGATTGTTCGCCGGTCTAGCGCCGACAACCAATCAAATCTTGTCACATTACAAAGTCAAGGTCACAGTGATCAGTTGAAGGCATAGCTGTAAACTTGCTATACCTAACTCACACAACATCATCAACGTACACCTAAATGTAAGACTTATCTCTGAAACCATAAAGCCTAGAGACTTGAAATTGGGTAGGAATATTCCTTTTGCCGAGTAGAGGTCAGCTAAGAACGGATTTTACGAAATTCCACCCACAAGGCTGGCGGTAGGGCGGGGGTGCTATTTTAAAAAAATCAAATTTTCACTTTTATAAAAAATTCATACTTCACATTTTATGGTATGTCATTTTTTTACATAATGGAAACTATGTAAAGTATATTTTAGAAAATTTAACCCACAAAGGACAGTGCGGGTATGTTTCTTATTTGTAAAACAATTTGCCTAAATTAATGGAAGTGCTATCAAAAAAACATGCCACGTAGACGAAGTCGCGGGTTCAGCTAGTATTTATATAATGCTTATATCACTTAGCTGACAGTAGAACTCTTATTGAAAGGTTTCTGGGCTTAAATAAAATTGTAATACAAAATGTTTTTATAATAAAATAATATGAAACCAATCCTTTATCCAAAGTAGGAACAAAACAAATTAAAGTTCACAAAATTAGTAAAGTGAAAGAAAACATAATAAAGAAACCTAGTTATCCTTGGAGCAATTAGGGGACAGGTGAAGCCTGCCGATGTACAGATGTGGTATAAAAAAAAGTAAGTAGCGTCCCACTGCTGGGCACACGCCTCCTCACTCCGGGGAGCGAGGGTTTTTAGAGCATAGACTCACCACGCTGCTCCACTGCGGATTGGCTTTGGCATTGGCCCGATCCGGGATTCGAACCCAAGACCTCATATCTGTAGTCGAACATGCTAACCACTAGACCAATGAGGCAGTTGTGGTATGGCACGTTTATATCCTAAATAATGTTTTCTTGTGGGTGAGAAGGCCTGTGTCCGCTGTAGGACTTTTAATAGCCTCCTGTTTACCTTTTTTACAGGTAAGGGTCTGACAGCAATCCCACTTTAGACGTTGGTGGTTAGTAATAGTCACAGATTTTAATGCGATAACTTTGTAAGAAGTGGTCTCCCTCCACAACATCCAACGGGAAAAAGCATTTTTACTTTGCGGTCTATAGTTGTTGGTAGGGTGATAACTACCCTAGGCCAAAACTAAAATAAAAGAAATAGAATTGACTAGATTACGCCCATATTTCTTGATTCCGTAGGAATATGGGAAAGTGATCGTAGTTTGGGATTCTGGTGATGAGTTAGTAAGATACTGAGTAATCGTTTTGTACTTATTATAACCATCTTTCCATTATAAAACTGGTTTTGGATACATGAGTTGAGAATGTCAATAACGAGCATAAGTTAAACTAATTAGCCTTAGTCGAAATCAAACAGATATTTGCCAGTAAAACTCGCACCATTACACAAACGAGGCCGTCAAACACCATTTATCATTACAATGGAAACATTTGTAATACTTTAATTCCATTGATATAAATTTCACAAACACAGTGATTAATCTTGCACGTCAGTCAAAAATAAGCCCAAAAGGAAATAGAAGCTTCGTTACCTTAACAGAATGCTTATAACTAAAGCCTTTATTCAAATGTTTAGTTTATCTTCACGTATAGCACAAATTCTCTATTTTGTTCTGTTTTAAATTTTTGCTTCACTTATGTAACGTAATTTAAAACAATATTGTTGTTAAATATAGACTTAATACATCAAGGTTATCTTTGAACAATAGTAACAAGCCACTGCTGTCACTCATACAACATTTGATTTAAAGCTTAGGCCCATCACCGAGACTGGGCAGGTTATATCCCAATATTACTCCTAGAATATATCAGTTGCCTTCCAATATTTTCCTTATTCTAACTTAAAGTAAATAGCAGCCCATTAACGTCTCACTGGTGGGCACAGGCCTCCTCACTCTGAAGAGCGAGGGTCTTTAGAGCATAGACCCACCACGCTGCTCCACTGTGCACTCTCTATTCCTTCACTCTCATAGTCCGATGTAACGGGAATCCGGTCAGGCGCAGGACCGACGGCATAACGTGCTCTCCGAGGCACGGGGGTGGATCACACCGCCATCTTCCCAACTTCGGGCAAATATTGAGAAAATCTTAATAGAAAACTCAATATCGATTTTGAATTGGCCCGACCCGGGACTCGAACCCAGGACCTCATGTCTGTAGTCGAACATGCTAACCACTAGACCGATGAGGCAGTAAATAATTCTTACTTACAGTCGTGTAAAATCAACCTTTGACGTATACTCAATAACTAAAACATTTTTTGTTGTCTTTTTACATTTTTATTAAAATCGGTATCTATGTAAGAGTGCCAAGTATTATAAAAACACCAACTCACATTAATTAAAAACTTTTATTCTTTCCACTATTTAAATATACACAACTTGAATTAATACAATTTTTACAACAAACTATTTTTGTTTAAAATAACTACACCACGAAGCAGCTGGAAAGCCTAAATTCACAAAATTGTTCCGTTCGTTAAAGTTACCTCGTGTTGCATAACATTTCGTAATATTGCACAATGTTTTTCGTATTTTTAAGTATTGCCGCTATATTACTCAATAACACACAAGGACATATCACTTCTACAGATACAGTGTTATCGCGAATTGATTTTACGATTAAGTAAACTTGACAAATGAATATATTACAAGAAGAAATATACAATAAGAATATTTACTTAGTGGTCGAAGATTAAAAAGCTCCTGTCAGCTTCTTCCACCACTAAGTAAATGTTTAATTATTTAGTTTTCCTATATAATTATATCAAATCATTTTATTTGGATAATTAGTAATACAGTGACAAGACCTTGAGAGCAACAATGGCCTATGTGTGAAATAAACGTTAAGAGATAATAAAGAATATTACCTAAAACGGTTTTATTACACTTTTATGATAACGAAACATTTCTGCTACCATCTTATTGTACACGAATTAATTACAGGTAAAATAAATTCCGGAAAAATGTTCAATTGTCAAATGCGGATTTTTTTATGCACAAATCGAATTCAGCACTCCATCGTATAAATTGAGTGAAACCTTCTTAAACGACTTGTCCGACTATTTTTGTGTGTTCAGGTGGTTTCAAAAATGGTTTAGATTAACAATTCCATAATCAGAAACCAGAAAATCAAATCAGAAATCACTAATTTCCACGGGAATTATGCGAATCATACTACCAGTAACAGTTAATCCTATTATATATGCTTACGTTACAAATAATATTCAGATAAATATAATAAAAATAGGTTTTTTGATAGAACAGATTAGAATAAATGCATTATTCCCACATTCAAGGATAGCGGACGAGGGTAGATAGACCTTTTAAATTCAAAGAGACTTTTCATAAAGGACGAAGGGTCAACGTACCTTTCTGAAACATTAAGTGATTCACCAGTTTTATATTAATGCTTCCATTAAAGGCTTTTGTGGAGACTACATTTGATTATTTTTCTGGGTTATCATATTCTTGTTACCTAAGGGAGGTTAAGAGTTGTATACCTATTGTTGAAAAAGAAAATAAAACAAATAACCCGATTTAAAGAAGTGTTGGAAATGAGAAATTTGCTAGTAAAGTATAATATTTTCTAAATGTTGCATTCAACACGTTAAATATAAATGTTTGTCTGTCTGTATACGTCAGCGGGGTTTTGTTGGCGGACATAAGCGACATTTTGTCATGAAATTATAACTTGAACAATCTGTCATTTTATAAGGAACTGCTACGGAAACTGAAATCTTAATACCAAACAATGTAAATAAAGGGTATGATAGCTCCTAAATGCTAAAAGTAATTGAATGATATAGTGGCATCGCTTAAAAATCATGGAGTAATTTTACGACATGTTATACAATACGGGGTAACTTTAACAAGCGGAACAATTGTATGAGTATTGTCTTTCCAGCGGTCGGCCAAATTATCTTTTATTCTAAATAACTTTTGATCTCTCCACTATTTAAGTATACACAACTTGCACTATAGTAATAACTATTTTATAATTTGAATTTTTACAATTTAGCAATATTTCTCTTTAAAACACCACAAAGCCGCTGGAAAGACCCATAGTATAACAGGTAGAACAATTTTTAACACAATTAACTTCATTTGTTAACTAAGGGCAATTAAGGAACGATGGCAGATAGTTGATGTTATAAGAAGTTTTAAAGCACTATATTAATGCAAAAAGTTCTTACAAGTAAAGACTCATCGAGTGTTAAAATGTCAACAATAGAAAAGTCTTAAACCGGTTCGGAAATTTCATTCTACAAAAGAAACCGGCAAGGAACTCAATAGATACGCTTTTAAGCATTGTTGATTCAATTTTATTTGTGAAGATGGCCTGCCTGGAAAACTGAATTTCTGAACGGAAAACAAGATATCGACTATAATTATTTTTATGTAGAACGACTAACGTCGTCTCTCCTGATCGGTCGGCTACTGTGGCCAATCTCTATTATAGTGTACAAGTGTATGCGCAAACACAATTGCACTCTCTATTCCTTCTTTCTCATAGTTCGGTAGGACCTACCACGCTATTCCTCGGGTTTGGCAGACATAGTATACAAGTGCACTCTACATTCCTTCACTATCATAGTCCGATATGACGGGAATCCGAAAACGACCAGGGAGAGATCAGGCGCAGGACCGATGGTTTACCTTCCTCTCCGAGGCACGGGGATAGGGTAAACCGCCAACTCTACAACTTACGGCAAATACTGAGTATTTTTTTATAACAGAAATTTCAATATCAATTTTGAATTCGCCCTACCCGGGGCTCAGACCAGGATTTCATGTCTGTAGCCGAACGACCTAACCACTACACCAATAAGGCAGTTAATATAATAGAATGAATGATCTGCATTTAAACGCAGGTACATGATATAAAAACCTGAGTTAGTTTTAAATTATATATAAGATGAAGCTTTCGCTTCCACACGTTTAGGAAGAATGGAAAAAAAACAATTTGGTATTTTCATTTCGTGTTTTCAAACACTCGGAAAATTTCAACATGTTTTTTTAATGGCCTCGCGGCACCGGTTTATTAATTTTAAAGCTTTTACTATAAAATCGTGTACTATAAAATTCACATCGCAAACTAAAGCATAGAATATTACCCAGTGTGTATTTTTTGTTAAAATATAATAGAAATTGCGTTCTTCTCGCTTTGGAAATTATATATTTTTTTAATATGAACTGACTACTGTTTTTGACGGCGTTTTAAATTTAATCTTTAAAACAACAATAAAATAATAGTTTCTTAATAACCAATGATAAAAACATTCTGTCTAAAGCCTTTATATTCAATTTATCTTCTTGGTACCCTTAACTTCGTCTGCGTATACCATTATTAGTACAAATCTAATACAATGTCAATGTCATATCCATGGCTAACTTTAACAGCGATTAGTAGATTAGATATATGAATATCAATTGCATGGCATTGATAGGTTTGCGTATGATATAAATATACATTCAATCTAACAATACATACATTTTGAATGTAACTTTGATTACAGATGCGTGTGTAACTATATACTTGAATCTACAAAAGTAGGTCAGTATTTTATTAACTTAAGTATTTTCAACGGCCTAGCTGGCGCAGTGGTGCGAGTACTTTGCTAGCAGAGGTCCCGGGTTCGATCTCCGGTAGCGCGAATTTAAAAATTTGTATTTTCTAATTTGTCGAACTCTGGACTGGAGGCTCTAGAGGAGGCTCTAGAGAAGGCTTCGGCCGCACCTAGCTCACCTAGCCTCTCAGCAACTAAAAAAAATCGTAGTAACATTCTTTATATCTTCTTAAAATATGTAAATGTGATGAATATTAACATTTTTAAAACTCACAAATTTTTTTTCATTCAATCTTCCCCTATTTAAGCGACCTCATTAGTTTAAAAAACTAGATATCATAAACACTGGTAATGTGATTTAGGCGTGAAAGGTAGTGTTAGATAAACATATAGTGTAGCTTTCGTATTTATAATGTTATACAACTATGAAATTGTGTGATTGTGTTTGTGCAAGTGATTGATTGGATGTTACGAGCCTTTATGGACGGGGTGTGGGAGTCACTGACAATTCAGAAAAACCCTCGACATCCTTGAATGGAGAACCGGAGGTACTCAAACGCAATCCACACTCCGGATGTAGCCACCTTATCTCAATCGTTCATGGAGGGGAAAGAAAATTCGCACATCGACACATCCTGTTACCTCGTCTCCTACATCTGAGAAGGGTAGCGTTTATGGTATTTCGTCTCATTCTCTCTAATGTCTCCTTCAACGACATAACAGATTCGCAGAAAAAGACAACAGTCCTCCAACCTGTCTCGTTAGCAAGCATTGAGCAGATTATGCTCACCAACGACAGGTTTCCCCCAATCAAGTCCCCATGCGGAATACTCTGCCAATGTGTGGCACCACACTCGTGGTAGGCAGCAGATTCCTCACAGTCAACAATCTGGTGCAGTTACCAAGACATCCGTGTCCAGTCAACACCTGCACCAGTCTTCTAGATAGCCATTTTTCCAGGTGGAGACAGATCGCCTTTACAATGGTTACACCCGCTACTGGGAATCCAAGATCCTCCTTCCACCGTTAACCGTTCCACCCTTCTTCTTTACGTTCCACGATTCTCTAATCCTAGTCCTAGATTCTTCTCCTCCGGACCTAATCACTATCAGGCATCCCGCCTCTGATTTTCGCAACTGCCCTGCCCTGATAGGCGGCCACAAGGGATCGCCTGCCAGGAGAATTGCCGCTGTCCATGATACTGTGCGGTATCCCCGTATCGCCCTAACAACTTTAACCCTTTACACACTCCGTGAAAGGATGTTATTCGGGGTTTTAAACCGTCGACCCACACGGATGCACCGTACATCGCCATATTAGAAATCACCACGGCATAAAATAAAGAGAAACCTAGTCGAACCCGTGACTTTTCTGATAGAAAATCTGCGAGTCTTACCACTAGACCATCTTTTCATCGCAGTAGCACCTTGATCCGCTATAAACAAATTGTTTCGTTTAAATTAAGACATAAGCATTTTGTTAAGATGTTTTTAGTGGTAGTAATTTCACAATTATACTTTGCAGTATTATCAAAATATATTGCACTGTGAAAAATTTAATTAAAAACTACAGGAATATCATTTAAGTTCTTTTAATTTTGGATAAATTTGTAATGACTTAGTTCGAGGTTTATAAGTTAATCTTAGAGTGGTCTATTTTAATTTCTTTGGAGGACGTTAAACTTAAAACTAAACCTGATATATGGATGGGCATTTCATTAATTAATTTGTAATTTATAAGAATTTACTGTTTTTGATTTCTAAAGAATTATATGTTGCTTTATATTTTAATATTAAAATCTAGGGTAAATATAATTTATAACCAAATTTTCTACATAAAATGTATTTATCAGTAGACCATGTTTAGTTTATATTAAATATTTTAACCTATTTGACACTCCTGATAACGTGTGATTCAGTAAACGTTTTACCAGACTAAATGACTTTTAATCAGGTTAATAGTATTACAAGTGTTCTAGGAAAATGTAAACAAAGTTCGACGTTTACGAGATCATATAAAAGGCACTATAAATTGAAAGATATGATGAAATGAATGTATAAAGGATAAAAAAAAGACCGCCTTGAAAGAGTTCAAGTCAACAATGTCACTTAAAATTAAACTTTATATATTTAGATAAAACGTTAAAAACTTACAATGCACATACAAACATACATAACGCACCCTGGACCTTAGGTTAAAGTAAACCCTAAGCCCTATCTTTGGTGTCAGTGTCTTCCGAGTATTAATATTATTATTCATTTTTATTGTGACAGGTTAGACTGTAACTGACAGGTTAGAAAAAGAAGAAGAAGCGCGCAAGTTACTAAGATATAATCTACCTCTTATAGTTCCTATACAGCTTCGTAGCGGAACACAATTCTCTTCATTTGGCGGTACGCCTTAACTGGTAGGGTGGTAAATATACATACATACATACATAGCATCACGCCTCATTCCCATAGGGGTAGGCAGAGACAACATCCTTCCACTTGCCACGATCCTTGCATATCTCCTTCGCTTCTTTCAATCTCATTAAACCTTTCATACAAGTTCGTCGGTTTAGAGTACTCTTGACCTGGCCGTTATTTAAAATGTCCTGGATTTGGTCCAGGAACGTTCGCCTCGGTCTTCCCCTTCCAACTTTCGCATTCACTCTTGACTCATAAATCCTTTTTGTCAGTCTCCTTTCA
>JACTOM010000925.1:961345-1006948 GCA_015832385.1 Elymnias hypermnestra
ACACACACACACACACACACACACACACACCTACCTCCAAAAGCATGCTCATTAAAGTTACTAACAGTATTATCTAACACTTTTATTATATATACATAAATAAAGATTAAATATTGTTTCGAATTATTGTATCGAATGGATTATCCGGCTGAAGGTACAGACACTCGTAGCACAAGTTTACTTAGTACGAGTGTCTACGCATTTCTGTCTTAAATAATTGATGTAAAAGTTTTATATAACAGTGTTATACTATTGTAATAATGAATTGCCTCAATAAAGATAATTATTTAAAAGGTTGGTTTTTTTCGTATGAGTCTGTACCACATATATTAAATTTATATAATAGCTAACTAGCAATGCCCCGCGGTTTCATCCACGTGATACCTTTCTCGTGGCAGTGGAAAGTCTACTAAGTCGGACTTATTTTCTTTGATTGACATTTTTTAACTCGTTATATTTTTTGAATGGAATGCCCTATTTTAATGCCTATAATATAAAACGTATTTTATAGGTATTGAAAAGGTTATTAATAAAATATTAAATAGGATAAGGATTAATACAGAGGTATGAATAACATGGTTTGATTATTGTCGGCACTTTTATAAACTTTCAATATCTAAAAAGTAGTTATGGTGGCATACCTACAGTATTTGGACATATAGTATCCTGGACTTTTTTATAGATACTAAAACGTTCTATAATATTGTAGATAATTATTTTGTTCTATCATCAGTAATTTCCCCAGCGCACGCGATAACAGATTTTTTTATTTCACACCCTGGTTTAATCAATTTTATTTATATTAAAAGTTATTACGTTAAAAGGATTTTATAAAATAACGGACATTATTCTAATTCAAGTTCTTCCGAGTAGTCATCCAACATTTTAATAAAACGATGCAATTATTCTAAGATGTTTCATAAAGCTAGAATGATAAACCATGGGAAAATCAGAGTTACTTGGATTTATTTGTAAAATTAATAGCAAAGTAAGTAGTCCATTAACGTCCCACTGCTAAGTACAGGCCTCCTCACTCATAAGAGAGAAGGTATTTTAGAGCGTAGAACCACCACGCTGCTCCACTGAGGTTTGGCAGGCATGGTACACAAGTTTACTCTCTATTTCTTCACTCTCATAGTCCGATGTGACTGGTTAACATACTCCCAGAGCACGGAGGTGGAGTTCACCGTCAACTCCCAAACTTCGGGCAAATATTGAGAAAATCTTAATAGAAAACTCAATATCGATTTTTGAATTGGCCCGACCCGTGACTCAAACCCAGGGCCTCATGTCTGTAATCCAACATGCTAACCACTAGACCAATGTAACCATTGGCATTTCTTTTTATTGTAACATTAAAGAATTTCTTATTTCTTAGTAAAGATTATTACAAAATGGAAGAAAGAAGTTTCTCTTTTACATAATCCCAACAATTTTTAACTATTTTCAAGCATACCGATATTATAAGATATATTTGCTGAAAAGATATTGGTCTTCATAGTAGTTCTAAAAGTTTTGATACAATATGTTGTCACTTTTTCTATTTAGTTCCCTTGGGATCTAACAATGTCGAGAAGATTAACGCTGTCGAATCAAACTTTTTACGAGGGGCGTGAAAATCTATTTATCTCAGCACTATTTGCCAAGTTATGCGAGGAGTAAAGAAAATTCGTATGTATGTATGTATATATATAATCCCGACTTCAATAGCGTAATAATGGTGTATTTGCTTTGTTAACAGAGGCCGTAATTTGGTTTCCGGCTGGGAAAGTTAGGGAAATTGAAATTTTTCATTAAACTATTGCGAAGTTTCGTTTGTCGTTAATACCCACCAGCAAAGGCCTACTGCCAAGCAAAATATATGCATACTAGTACGTTGTTGTGTAGAAAATGGGTATGCGTTCGCGACTTTAAAAGCTGGAGAAATAATTCGACTGTGTTACCGACCTGAAAATTATGAAAAAAATTGAATGGTAATTTAGCTCAAAGTTTTACGTACGGGTAAATCGTTAACTTAGATAACTGATGGAAAAATAACCACACTAACTGGCCATCAATGAATTAATGTAGGTTTTAAAAGCACTTTTCTTTGTCACACTATACAGTACTCTTATATTATCATCAGTGATTTTCTTATATAATTTCCAATAAACGACTGATAATTAATATTAAGGATGAATTAAAATCTATGGTTACGAAGGTTTTGTCCTGCCCTGTTCTGATAAGAATCCACAACAAACTCGATACAGTATTAATCTGTTTTTTTTTTATCTTCTGGGATATAATATTTCTTATAAATCATTTAAAAATTTTCGTAATATCAAATTTAATATTTCATATTTTTTATACTGTTAGCTGTTCCCCACTTTGCAACTCACGCGGTTCTTGGTCCCGCAGGAATATGGGGAGCCCAATTCTTTATGTGAAACTACATCACCAAAGACTATATATATATGATGCATATCAAAGTACAAATAAAAATTAGTTCTTATCTATATTTATTATTGTATATGTAAAAGTATAGTAAGTAGCAGCCCATTAACGTCCCACGGTAGGGCACAGGCCTCCTCACTCATATGAGAGAGAGTTTTTAGAGCATAGATCTACCACGCTGCTGCACTGCGGATTAGCAGGCATAGTACACAAGTGCACTCTTTATTCCTTCACTCTAATAGGCCGATGTGATGGGAATCCGACACGACCAAAGAGAGGTCAGGCGCAGGACCGACGGCTTAACGTGCTCTCCGAGGCATGGGGGTGGATCGCCCCACCATCTTCGGGCGAATATTGAGAAAATCTTAATAGAAAACTTAATATTGGTATTTGAATTTGCCCGACCCGGGACTCGAACCCAGGACCTCATGTCTATAGTCAAACATGCTAACCACTAGACCAATGAGGCGCTATTGTATATTGTATTCGGATGTTATTATTGCCTGCCTTCCTTCTTTGCTACTTACAGCTTTTTTTTCACTCAAGGTTGTCTGGAAGAAATCGCTATTAAGCGATAAGACCGCCTGTTGTACTTTTTTCTCTATTTAGCTAAGTTTATTATAATGTATTACTTTTAAGGCGCAATAAAGTATATAAATAAAAAATAAAAACAATGTCTATGATGCAAATACTTGGATTTTCTACATTCCAATTCCTATCCAATGGGAATATAATCATACCAATTTTTTATATATAAAATATTGACAAAGACAGGTTATTATAGATGGACGTGGAGAGACTACAAAGCTCAAAGAAAGGATTATGAAATTGAATTCGCTGGTAATTTAATCCGAAACATTTACATAGATAGGTGTCGTCGCGGTCCCATACTTAGCATAATAATGGGCTGTTTTGCCTTCAAGCATTATATATTATAAATTCACATATTACATTATATCAACGTGTATATGTTACATGTACTCTAAAATCCTTACCAAAGACAAAATACCAATTTAAAGGTTCTCAATTCAAATTAACAGTAAAGGAAATTTATGTATTTATATATTAACAAAAATCGTCCTCCAAAAAACTGTACAGGGAAATGTTAAAGGTTTATAAGTTTCTTTCGATAAAATTAGTAGACTATAAGGGTAATCAACTTAAAGGTTTTGTTTTTATATTACTTGTTTTGTTTTCAGATAGCAACTTCGTGTTGGGTAATGCCCAAGTTCCATCATATCCCATCGTGTATTGCTCGGATGGATTCTGCGAGCTGACAGGGTGGGCACGTGCACACATCATGCAGAAAGGCTGTGCTTGCAAATTTCTGCACGGACCTGACACAAGAGAGGAACACCGACATGAAATCGACACATCTCTCGAGTCCAAACACGAGCTCAAACTGGAGCTTATATTCTACAAAAAGAATGGTAATTTACATAACATACTTAATATTATAACTGTTTGCTTAACATTTCGCTGATCCTTATTAAGAAAGTTGGATGTATAAGAGTACAAAGGTATGTAGGAGCGGTTTTCTTAATAGGGACTTGCAATTTGTATGTCTTTGGACATAATATGTTTTAGTAATTGTGCTGTACTTAATAACATTATGTTGATAAGTGCCCACTTATTTGTTACTTGCAGTGGTGTCTAGTCAAATTTAGCAGGGTCTTCTAATGCAACGTTTTATAAGGAATATAGGAAATGCAAGTTTTCAGCTGATTGACTTGATATTCGGCTTACATAGTCTTTTGGCGAGTAGATTAATAAAAAGAAGGACTCCCCATATTCCAACAAGAACGAAAATAACGTAAATACGTGAGTTGCAATACGGGGAATAGCTAATTCTATAAAAAATTAGAAAGATATATTCAATTTCATTCTAAGAAAACTTGAAACGTTTTACTAAATATCGTATATCTGCAACTAATATGTTTCATGTATTCAAACGTCCATTTATATTACAATTCTGTAATATTATAATACAATAATCAGTCAACATGTTTAAATTATGACTGTCAGCGATATTATATTGAGTATTTGGTATCTAAATTATATGTATATCTATATATACTTGATAATATGATCACAATAGTCTTTATGTCATATATGGGAATATGTTATTCAAACTGAATTTAATTTGTAAAAGTTCTCTCAAACGTTTATAAAAGTTATCCACCATCGCATTTGTAAAAGATACATCAAAATAACTTTGTAAGTGCTATGTTTTGCAAGTTTAAACTTCAAAGGAAAACCGTGTCTGTAGCTTGAATCACAAGCGTATTTTGTTTAACAGAATATTTTATTTCTGTTTTGAAATGCACCTTAAAAATAATATCAAAAAATATGTTTGCTTTCCGTTTGCCTGGAAAAATAAAAAGGTGCTTAGCTTCAAGAACTTGGTTATACTGTACAGATATACAGATAGATTTATAGTGAGAGATTCTTTATACAATTCTCGATGACTGAAAAAAGAACTTCGTTACTAGATTAAAGTTTACAAATCCACTTCACTCAAACGCTTCAAAGTAAGTTCCTCATTTGTATATATATATATAAAAGATACCCAGGTATCTTATTGTATTCACTTATCACGATATCTATGGAACCACAAGGCTTAGAGACTTGAAATTTGATAGGAATATTCCTTTTGCCGAGTAGAGGTCAGCTAAAAACGGATTTTACGAAATTCCACCTGCAAGGGGGATTACAGGGGTGTTAAATAAAAAAAAACAACTCAAATTTCACATTTGCAAACTATATCTTTTATGGTATGTAAAACTTGGTCACCATTTTTTTTAACATAATGGAATCTATCAACAGTAAATTTTAGGATATTTAACCCACAAGGTGCAGTGCAGGTATGTTTCTTATTTGTAAAAAAGTTTGCCTGAATTAATGAAACCAAAGAAACACTTCGAGCAGACGAAGTCGCGGATTCAGCTACTATTATCTATATATTGACATGAAGAAAAAACTATGTACCCTCTCTTTACAAAAATTGTGCGGACGTAAGAGTATGAATTTCTTATACTTATAGTTTATATAGAGGAGTGCGCTATGCTAATATATATTTTTTAAATTATACCTAAAACAGACATTAAATCAAGAAAAATAACACATATACACATGCATATACTAGAGTATAATCAAACGTCATAAGATTATCAAAAAAGTTTATATTGTTAGAACAACTAATGAGGTTATATTAGATAGTTACTATGATTGTTAAGTTTTATGAAATTTCTGATGTTCTACGTAATTTTCTTAAAAATGCGTTTGTCCGAGTTAAAGGAAATAGGGACTCATTTTATAGATATACTAGTTATTCCCGGAGGTGTCACCCGCGTATTTCCCAATCACGAGGGAAAATGAAGATATTCGTTATTTATCGCATCGAATTGTAAATTTAAACAAATTCAGTGGACATTACATTTTATTGGATATTGCACACAATATATATTATTTAGTTTAGTAGTTTTTTTATTTAATTTTGACATAATTTATTTGAAAAAATTTTTGCAAATCAACAGAGTAGCCTTGGTCAAATCTGTGATCATAGAAGTATAGTCTTTTACATTAGAACTTTGATAACTTAAATTGATTATGGTGAAAATTCGATAATTTAAACTATCTACATAATACGTGAAGCGAAAACTTTGTACCTTTGTTTTTATGAACATTACGCGGACAAAGGAGTAATATATTTCCTATACTTATAGCTTATATAGAGGACTGCACAATGTTAATATATATATTTTAAATCATGCAAAAAATACTTTAAATCAATATCAAACACATTGTCAAGTGATCGACAATAGCACCTTAATAAAGAATGAAAACAAAAGTGCGTGCCTAAAAAGTACACATGTCAGAAGTGAAACTTCTTTGGCAAACTAATTTTTAAGTCTTGCTTATATTTATACAATTCATATATTTTAGATTTCCGAGACTTAGAGGCAGGGAAAAAGGAAGATATGTTAGGAATATAATGAATTTAATTGTCATTAAAATGTGTCGAAAATTAATACAAATATTTTTTTTTAATTTAAATCTCAAATGACGAATTGGAAATAAAAATGGCACGGCTTATTCTCTATATTAAAATTATTAATTAAATTGTCTATTAAATGACGAGTGGCAAATTGAAATGACACATGTTATTTCTAAATATTAAAACTACCTAACCTTCAAACGAAATAGCATAAAAAACGCTGTACATCTTCGTGACGCTAATCACGCGTTTCATCTATATTTTTTTATATTTACTCTCATGCGCCTGAAGAAGTTTCACTTCAAAAATGATTATTTACACACCGTTAATTATGTACATTTTGATTATAATTTCTTTTCAATTTAGGCTGCAAAGCAGCACTTATGAACGTCAAACTTTTACACACACATTATTATAAATTATATTTATATACCAAACCCTACCATTGCAATTATTATTAAAATGTTTACACTATAATATGCCACCGTCAGCTAAGTCCAGATCCGTTTGTCATTAACAAAGTCACCTACACTATAATAGGCTGTATAAGGATTTTTTAAATAACCATACTAAATTTTGGATCCGTTATTAAGCTTGGGATTTTATTATAAAAGCAAATCCCATGGACAATAAAAGACTTGCTGGTCTTAGCTAGTCTTAAGAAGTCCGATTGTAGCTTTGTATTATACGAGTACATGTGACAATCAGACTTCTTTTTAACTAGGTGTAAATGCTTACGTATGTACAAAATATTTATATATATGTATACTGACGGAAGCGACAGTTTCACATATAAATTTGTATTATTAATAATGTTTTAACTTATATTTTAAATTATTGGTCAAATTTCGACCACTTGACGACTAATAATCCATAAATATTCAACTCGAGGAGCCATGCATATATACTTATAAAATATGTATAGCATAGTTCTCAGGGAGGTTTAGCATTACAGTTTAGCATTTTTTCAACCATAGAGATGGTGATATACAAAATCAGTTCTTATGAATTCATCTATTCACTTTTACGTAAGTCTCTGCCAATTTTAATAATTTCTTATACTTAGTAATCTAGATTAAGATTTGTTTTTATGTTTTTTTGAATAGTTACTAATTAACCGGTTGATGCTCTGCTCGTTACGTCAGACTATATGGCTATAGGGCTGCAGCTGAAAATCGGTGACATGTGTCAGGTTTCTGGCACACAGCAATACCGAGCGGTTCCGCCTTTTCGGGGCTGGGTAGGGGTTGCACAACATTTAAACCAATAGTTATGGTTTCAATGTAGTGCAATTACTCAATGCATGTTTTTCATAGATGTTTATATTATATAATTGCACCTATGCGCCGAATAAAGTTATTTTATTTCTTTCTTCTTCTTTCATCCGAATTTAGTGTTATGTAAGAGCATTCCTATTTCACACTGTGTAATTGTTTCAATAAATCATGCTCACAATAAACAGTTTCGTTTTCATGAAGATGGTAAATTACAGTGTTCATGAAAATAAATGGATGCTTAGTTAATAATAGGCCCGCTTATTGTGCGGACCGGTGAAACGGAAGAAGATAATGTTCACTTACACCTTTCATCTTTGAGCAGCTGAAAAGATGGATGGGCGTTTCACTTTGTAATCTTTCGGTGTTTTTAACATACATTATATTGAAATAGATATTTTTTTTATATTTATAAGTGAAAAGAAAATTCAAACTTAGCTGCAAAGTTAATAAAACAATGCAATCTTCTTAACAGTAAGATCTCATGATAAATAAAGATAACTATTAATTAATTACGTGACATGAATTTTAAGATGGGAAACTATATTTTCTGTATATCCTTTAATGGAATATGGAACCCTAAATGAAAGGAACGAATAATATTCAAAACCTGAATACTTATGTGCTTTGAAATACACTATATAAAGCTTTTTTCGGTGTCGGTATGCTTATATATTGCATATGCTAAGTATGATTTAAAAACTTGTTTCTCATATTAGGTGCTTCCAAATTTCAAGTAAATTTCACTCCATAATGAATTAAGGTTTCCTATGGAGTACATTTAATATTATTTCGTTTAGCTTTATAAATCTTTATATGTGTATTCAATTCTTTTGTACATATGTATATGACTTTTGTGCGGCTTCAAGTGAATTTAAGATTGGTTTAGATTAACAATTCGATCTGATAAATAACAGATTTCCCTATATTTCCGCGGCATTGGGAATGACGCTGGTAATACCGACGGGAACAACTTCTAGTGTTATAGGTATTGAAGCGAAATTTAATACGATATAGTAAAAGTAGTAAGTAAGTAGCAGACCATTAACGTCCCACTGCTGGGCACAGACCCCCTCACTCCGAGGAGTGAGGGTTTTTAGAGCATAGACCCACCACGCTGCTCCACTGCGGATTGGCAGGCATAGTAGACAAGTGCACTCCCTATTCCTTCGCTCTCATAGTTCGATGTGACGGGAATCCGACACGACCAGAGAGATCAGGCGCATGACCGACGGCTTTACGTGCTCTCCGAGGCACGGGGGTGGATCACACCGCCAACTTCCCAACTTCGGGCAAACATTGAGAAAATCTTAATAGAAAACTTAATATCCATTTTGAATTGACCAGACCCGGGACCCAGGACCTCGTGTCTGTAGTCGAACATGCTAACCACTAGACCACTGAGGCAGTTACGATACGATATGTAAAATCTAAATTACTTTTTGTTGTAAATTTAATGTAGCTCTACTTTTGAACTGTATTTATATTAAATACCATGTCTCTCTATCAATATTGGCCTCTGTAGCTTAGGAATGAAATAATTTTGTAAGTATTTTAAACCTGCTTTTTGAGTAAATACGTTACCTAACTTGGATGTTAATTATACGCGATCCTTTGGCACTGTTCACGTCTTCGAGTACATCCTATTTTCGTTAGAGCTAATTATAAATAACACCACAATTTAACTATTACTGAAATGTGTATTCAGTTTAAAAGAAAAATAATAGTTTCAAACATGAATACCGTCACATTTTCAAGCAATAAATGGATTCCAGTACAATACTTTGTAGAAACCAATAAGAAGTAACTTACTTTTTTCCAGGTTAATCCGCTGCTTTAATCTGTACATTTACCGTCAGGTCAGATCATATTCAAGGATTAAAGTATCTTCATTAATTCAGGAATTATTTATTTAAAAAATCCCTTTCTTTGTAACTTGTAATCACTTAGAGTATTTAAGAAACAAAATGGAAATTATTGCAGCCTGAAATGAATCGTTGTCTGACTCGTGAATTTCAAACTAAGCAACAGGTGTGTTAAAACGCATGTCTTTTTAAAATGGAAAAGGAAAGAATATAATTTTAATTAAACTTGCAATGTCAGCTAAAATATGCTCCAGTTTCATTAAAGTAACGTATTCTCCCGACCACAGAAAAGTAGGGTGACCATGTTAACATAAACGCTAATGCTGTCTGTAACCTTATAAATAAAAATTTCTTCAACAGATTTTTAGCACATTGGTTTGCCCAAAATCCTATTACCACCCGGCTTATGATATTCTAAAAAGATTTGGTTTACAATATTTTTCAAAATTATATAATAACAATCGTAATATAATCTTTTTTATTCTGCCTCGTGCAATACTTTTAATACCTAGAAAAATAATTGACGAAAAATATTGCTACTTATCATGAAGGAGACTATAAGACATAAAACAAATAATATCGAATCAAGAAATTCTTCATTCATTCATTGGTTATGAATCTCGCTCCGGTTCGGAAGGTGAATTATTTCGAGAAGATACTGCCAAGAAACTCAATAGTTACTCTTTCCAAATCAATTTAGACATTTTAAACATAAATTGAATGACCTTGTTGAATGAATTGAATAACCTAGATGACATTTTTGAAATTGGATTTCAATTTTTGGAGCAGTTTGGATTAAGATATCTCTCAACTTTATTATGATACATTTGAGAGATTGTATGCTTAAGATGTTAGACTGCGCTTTGCATATTGCTTAAACATGTATTACGAAAGGCAAGTCCAAGATTGATTATGTTATCTTATTTTATTTCGTGCTTTTGGTTCAAATGTATCAGTTTATCGATTAGTAATGTCATTATGTGTCTATAAAAATGTTTTCGGAATGCTTTAAAAATACAATACAGTGGATTTTTTCTACAAAATGTTATTAAGACTGCCTATTCATGCTCTTTCTTTCCTTTATCTGTTATGTCATAAGACCTGTAATCCATATTTTTTTAAGTGCAATAACGAATTTTCCTGTCTAAAGCAGCGCTTATAATCGCAGATACCCTTGTCATGGGCATTTGTATTGATATAAACAATATCTATCCATTCCATATAAATTAGCCATTAATATAGGTACCATTTAACTTTACATGGTTCACAATGTAAGTATAAACAAATTATTTTATAACATAGCAAATTTAATGTTTTTATGTAACATATTGGTCACTGCTTCATTGGTCTAGTGGTTAACATGTTCGACTACAAACATGAGGCCCTCGGTCCGTGTCCCGGGTCGGGCCAATTCAAAAATCAATATTGAGTTTTCTATTAAGATTTTCTCAATATTTGCCCGAAGTTGGGGAGTTGGCGGTGTGTTCCCCCCCCGTGCCTCGGAGAGCACGTTAAGCCGTCGGTCCTGCGCCTAATCTCTCTCCGGTCGTGTCAGATTCCTGTCACATCGGACTATGAGAGTGAAGGAATAGAGAGTGCACTTGTATACTATGCCTGCCAATCCGCACTGGAGCAGCATGGTGGGTCTATGCTCTAAAAACCCTCGCTCCTTGGAGTGAGGAGGCCTGTGCCCAGCAGTGGGACGTTAAAGGGCTGCTACTACTAACTAACTACTATATAACATATTATTTCCATAAAATGTAGTAAAACACGGTTACTCTCAGGCACAGTAACATTAAAGTTGTTTGAAGAGTTACTAGCACAGCTACAAACTGTTTGCTGAAACGAGACCGTAAAAGAAAAGTAAACATTTTTCATACTTTGAAACCATCTTTTATATTTTATCGGATTTTTTTTGTATATTACTTATTAGAAAGCATTTAATAATACGCTTATTCGAATGGAGTACGTCTTGGAAATTTATCTCATCTATTAAATATAAAGTTTATCTACACCAAAATTAATCTAAATATATTTTACTTCGCTGTATTGACAAAAATGTAACGTGGTTTGTTTTGTAAAACCTCCTATTATAATTTAATTTCTGCTTTTATATATATATTGTAATGGCTGTACTCCTACCTAAAACAAAACGTATTTAGTATTGGTATTAATATATACATGTTAGATAATATAGAGCTAATAAATAAACCTGAAATGGTTTAAGGCGTAATACTGATACGTTTGCCAATTTTAGTTTACGTAAATTTCAGAAATACAGTTTATTCTATTAATAATGCAGTAAAAGACACGTCAATCCCCTAAATCCCCTTGTTTGAAAAAGCCAAAAGATGAGAATGATGCTTTTGTCAAATTTTGAAATAGGTTTGTATTTATTTTTATCACAGCAATATTAAATTTAGAAAAATCACTTCTTGGCAATTCTCTTCATCAAAAGAAGAAAGTACTATCCGAATTTTTAATTAAATTAAAATAGATGAATAAAAACGTGCTTCTGAACGATCAATAATTTAAACGTATAATAATTTATTATTTATAGTAAATAAGGTAATATATAGTAAATAAGGTGATTATGAACTAATAGAAATTGAATAATAATAGTCAACCAAACTACTGATTTCATGTCAATACATGAATAAACACACCAGTGATGTATCACGATCCATCAATTAACGGCTACTGACTATTTTCCATCATTTTTAAAATAGCTCTACAGTTTTAGCACACCATAAATATAATACTGGTTACTCATCACGTATCCAGAATGTTTCCATTAAAGCTTTGCAGTAGTTCGTTCAAGTTGCAATCGTAAACAAAAACCAATAACAACTTTACGTTCCATTCGACTAAATTAAACTTTTACAAGCACAGCTGCTTGTTGTCCCCGCTCATTTCAAACGACTGTTTTTGATGAAATGATCTTGATGTTAGCTTAAGAATCAACCTCAAATTAGAGTGAAACAATTTAATATTCTGCCCTAAAATATGCGTCTATATATTACATTCTATCTTCCAGAGTTCCTTGTTAATTTTATTAACTCTTGCATAAAGCTTATTATAAATTTATTGAATGTAATAGTATTAACGGGTGCACTTTTAATGTAATCGTGCTTTAATTTCTGTCAGATATAAAAACAATGCATGGTGGAATTACTCTTTTATAAATGTACAACAATGGCATATGTTTATCTTTTAAGGAACACATATATTTGTGAGCCATATCTCCATGTTCGTTCAGACGTTTTCTCTATAAAAACCTTAACTTCGTATGTCTTCGAATGCAAAAACTACATTGCTTATTTCATTGTCGTTTTTCACTTCGTAGTTTTCTTGAACTACATTATATGCAGAATTTCTTTAACCATTAAAGCATTCAGGGGAACTAGTCGAAATAACCTGTAACAAATGTAAAAATACAAAACCAAATTCTAATTAAAATTGTAAGAGGTTTCCTGTATAAAATCAGCTTCAGTGCGTTAAAATTTTCAGGATATATATCTACATTTATTATGCACGGCCTGTAGGCAAGATGACATTCTAAGTAAGCTAACGCCAGTAGAACGCTTAAAAATGTATGGGAATGACGTCTCATATCGATATGTCCCGTGATCTCAAGAAAAAATTGTATTGTTTTACTCCTTCGATGTAGCGTTATCGTACTTAGAATATCATCTTGACTAGAGGGGCATTTATTTACGCTACAATGCAATAACGACACGATAAATATGACAAGGAAAATATGATAAAATTTATCGTATTATACAATTGGTAATAGAAAATAGTCAAATAATTACTAAAGAACAAGATTTGACGTCCATTGTATCTCGGTGCTAAATTGCTGATTGGAGGAAACAATAATCGATAAACATAGTCTTGGTTAAGGGTTTTTTAGTTAAAATTTATTAGTCAAACTAAGCCTTATAATACCCGCGATTAAATGGGATACTTAATTATCCTAAATCTCTGGATTAAAGCATCGTTCTTTTCTTTAGAAAACGAAAAACGAGGTATATTGTATAAACCCATCAATTCATTAGAGAGTGAATAGAAATGTTTCTTACCCATCGTTAATTTTATATTTTTTATGTCTCTCGTTTTGTTTCAAAATATGTAAGCTGAGAAGAAACACATAAAAGTAAATTAAGACTTCTTTGGCTTTGTCTGGTTTGTCGGCATTAAGACTGTTTTTATTATTCTCTTTATTATTAGTATGTATGATCTCTTTAAGCACCACCCATGTACTTTTGAGCAATCTTCTTCTCTTCCAGGTAGTTTGGAAGAAACGGCAAAGCAAATGTAGCAAAAAAGCACATGCAAAAAAGTAAAATAGCAAAAAAAAACAAGTATACAAAGAGGCGGTCTTAACGTTAATCATAACGATAAGACCGCCTCTTTGTATTTTTGCTTGTGTAAACCTTGTGATCATAAAGTGAACGATAAAGAGTATTTTATATGTCTTCCAGAAATGTTTCGCAAACTTTTGTATCCTATTTTCTACAACGTTTTCTTTCACCAATTTTGGATTCCTTGCTATATTTATTCTTCTAATAATGTCAACTATAAAAATCGATTGTTTCGAAGCCAATATCTAGATCAAGAAATATTTGGAATTTGAATACGTGAGTAAATGTCTACCCTCTTTATTGTGTAGATCATTTTTGATGATATATTCACACACTTGAAGCACACGTCTGAAGTATTATTACTAAAGTAAAATTGTTGTCACAAGGGTAACTACTGAGCTTCTTACCGGTACCTTCTGGGTAGAACATTCGGAGCCAGTGGTAGATTCATTACCCGACAAATTTGGTATGGAAGAGCTTTAGAAGCATTGTTTAATATAGAATATTTTAGAGCAAAATGGAGATGGTGAACAATTAATTATGAAATTATAAATATACAATAAATTTCAGGTACGCCATTCTGGTGTTTACTCGATATCGTCCCAATTAAAAATGAAAAACGAGAGGTGGTTTTGTTCCTCGCGTCGTTCAAGGATATCACCAACACCAAGATGGCCGCCATGAACACTAATGAGGAATTCGACAGCGGTAAGTGCTTTAAAAAGTCGACGCCAAAATTCTTATAAGAAAAAAATGTAAATTGAATCAAATTAAGAACTTTTGTTACCCTCACCGAAGGGAGCTTTCTTATAATACGATAATATTATTGTAATAACGTGTACTGAGCTCTTCGCTCCATAGATACGAGTATAATAGATTTGATAAAGTCGATTGCCATAATTCCCAGTTCACAGTTCGAGTAACACGCATCATGGCACGGTAAAGTTTGAAGTTACTAGAGTTATATCAATAGTGATTGATATTAAATGTTATTGAAAGTATTTGGGGTAGCGGAATGTAGCTAATCATTGTTAAAGATTTTAGTTTACTTTTTATTGTGCGAAGTGGGTATATTTTTCATCTATTATATATATTCTTTACTACACCGTACACCAAAGCACCTTGCACTTTGACACAAATTAAAAGCAGCTGTTATTCATTTAAAGTTAAAATATGACAATTTAATAATTATTTAAATTTTCATTCGTTCGTTGGAGGTAGTTTATTAGTATACTATTGCATTTGTATTTAAAAACCACCCTGTGTATCTTATTTCGTAACTATATCTAATATAATCTAATATATTTGCCAAAATTGTAGTAGGTACCTGTTAAAAGATTTTGTAGTACTTTTCATTAATTATTAGCTGAAAGATAATAACATCTAAAAAGATTTATAGTATTTTAACGCCCGACGTAGGAAATATATATTTGTGTTGCACATCGCCTTCTATTTAATGTCGACTTCACATATTATTCAAAAATTATTCACAGTATTTGTTAATTAGCTTTATTTGCACTTAACAGCATATGTATCATTACATTATAAACACAAATCTTTTAAATATAGTTAGTTATTTAAATCTATAGTAGATTTGTATGCATGCATTATTTTTTAAAAAATCGATGTTCCTAAGCATTGTCTCTATATATAAAGTAAGTAGGTATTTTAATTTTAGCAACAATTTCATATTACTTGCAATCGTTATATTTTAAGTCATATTAATAATTTCATTTTGCAAAGTATACGTTATTTCAAAATGGTTTCAGAAAATATAACAAAACAATAAATTTGTCCTTATTATCCTTTCGCTTAGTATTTGCTTCGATGATAATGTAATACGAGGGATAAAAAATATCTTCATCTAAATAATTTTTAATTTTTACACTAGTTTTTTTAAAAAGAACAAACATTTTAATACGACATTGTATTTTTTGTCTCTCAACCACTTTTCTATTATATGATGATACAAGATTTTCTTGGAGTCTCTTTCTTTCCTTAATCCTAATATACCTACCTAATTATTTTCATATAAGGAATTTAAACATTTATTTTCATGAATATTATGACTATTAATCTTGCATGCTCATTTAAGGAATCCTTTTAAGCCCTCAACTTTATTATGCGAAAGAAAACCTTGTATGTATAATTTTTCATTAGATGTACCTGATGTTTAAAATAAACATGGATGCTATTATACGCTATGCTTTCGAGAGTAATTGCCATCTTAAATTGCAATCGCTTTATAACAATCCCATCATGCGTAAAGTCATTCATTTCATTTCTTATTCGGCAGATGACATAAGTGCCTACTGCAAAGAATATTGGAGTAGTATTATAGAAGTCAATGATTTTATTAATCAGTGGACAAGCATCGCGTATGACGGCTATTTTGTCGTGGTTATAATAGTAACAGGGTGGTTTGTGCGTACAGGAGCCGCGGTGCGGCCTTCGGCAGGCGTGGTCACTCTAGCGTTATCCCCATTTGTACCCGCAGCGGCACTTTTGGGCGCCCGGTTCCGAGCTGAATCTAGTTGCCTACTTCCAGACCCGAATGGCAATCTTGACCCCGAAGCGCCCTCACCCGCCAACATGGGCAGACGGCGCTCCAGGGCGGTTCTTTACCAGCTTTCAGGACACTATAAGCCAGATAAGACGAAGAGCAAATTAAAGCTCAACAACGTCAGCAAGGTAACTTCGTTGCTACCTACGATACACATTTTCATTAATCTCTAGTGTAACAAATAAAAATGTCGATTCATATTTAATATACAAGGTATTAGCAGACCGCTACCGAAAATGAAGACTCACGTTAGAGACTATGACACCATTGATGATATGACGGAAAAAATCGATCCTGATTAAAAAAGCTTATTTGTTACAACGTTTTATTGGGATTATCTCTCCGTCATGTTAGTATAGCTAAATGAAACGATAGTTTCATAAAACATCCATAACTAAAAAAAACAAAATGAAAATCTGCTGGTGCTCGAACGCACGGTCATTGAACTCTACTAACTAGAAAGATAGATAGTATGCTTTATTGAACACCACAAAAAAGGATCACAGTGAAATAGAATAACTTAACTAATCAATTTTAATTTTAATTAACTAATCAATTTTAATCTATTTTAGTTTTAAATATAATATTGATTTTGCATTAAATTTTAGTTCGACATTCATAATTTTATTTTAATTCCAATTTCAACTTATAATAATTAAAAACTAAATTTAATTTGATTTTATTTAGTTGTAAAATTTCATTTTACCTTTATCTGTACATTTTATTTTATTGTAATTGTTTATATGGGCGTTAACCTGAAATAAAGCAATTTTATTTATTTATTTTAATCAACACCGCGCCCTTGCGTTCGTTTATCAGTTCATTGACCCGTGGTGTCATTTGTCTATAGTCTGTCTTCGTTTTAGGACGCGGTCTCCTAATGTATGTGTAGGTATATGTAGCCAAATTGCAATGGAGCAGCATAGTGGGTCTTTTCTTTAAAAATCCTCTTTCCTATGACTGAAGAGGCCTGTAGGACATTAATAGGCTGTCACTTATCATATAAATATGGTTAGTACTACTTATACTACCTCATTGGTCTACTTTACAGCTTGTTAGGTTACTAACATGTGGTCCTGGAAATATATGTTGAGTTTTCTGTTGAGAAATTCTCAGTGTTTACTCGAAGTTGGTGGTGCACGCCACTTCACTCGGAGCGCACGTTAAGCTGTCGGTGTTGCGCCTGTTCTTTTTCCGGACGCTTCAGATTTGGTGTCCTATCAGACAACGAGGATGAAAGAATAGAGAGTACAGTTGTGTTTCTCATACACTTGTCCATTGTAATATCTTCTACGCAAATGGCTTATCTCTGCAAAAGATTGGCGGCCGTGATCGAAACTCGGTCAAGAAACAAATACTATATAGGAAGAATTAAAATTAATAAAGTAATTAATATTAAAAACAACTTTATTAACAACAAGTGTGATCTACTAATAAATATACATATGAACTTGAGTGAATGAATAAAAAAATATTCTTAGTAGTATATTTTTTTATTATATATAACTTCTACAAATTTTCAGTTGATAATTTAATTGAGTTATAGTGAGAAAAATTGAGAGTGGGAACTAATAGCGGGAAAAAGGGACAAATTCAGTCTTGAATCATTACTTACTACAAATTGTTATAATGACGGTGCATTTATCATTTTAGAATCTTCTACACTCATCTGACCCTCCGCTACCAGAATACAAAACGTCGGCGATAAAAAAGTCGAGATTTATAATCTCGCATTATGGCGTTTTTAAAACCTTTTGGGACTGGCTTATACTTATAGCCACATTTTATGTTGCTGTCGTGGTACCATATAATGCAAGTTTTGTTGGTGATGGTCATCCAAGAATCAGCGTAACCAGTGACGTCGTTGTAGAAGCTCTTTTTATTATTGGTATGACAGGATTTTTCTTCTCTTCTTTGTAATTTTCACTTCATGTAATATCAATATTTCTATTTTTACAATAATATATGGTATAGATAAGTGAAGTATACGATAAGTCCATAAATATTTCTTGATAGAAAAGTTGAAAAATCCTAAGAGAAGTTCGTCCATAGTATGACGGTGTTAGACCGTAGCAAATATTATATTTCGTGATTCCGTGGAAATATCGATAAATGCGTCTAAGTTAATCTTGAATCTACGTGAATACACAAAATAAAAATTTCATTAAAGGCGTTTAGGAGATATAATATAACAACTAATTTATTGACTGTATTTCTTTTATTTAATAATTATTTAACTTTTACAAACCTGAATGTTCTAAGTAAATAGTTGTCTAATTGCGCAACAATTATTTAAAAAATGGTCCCTTAGACCACACGACTTAAGTAAAACTTTTTGAATATATAAAAAACAGGACACTGTTTCTTACATATGCGAAACATAAAAGAAAATGTGCGCTCGCACCTCTCTCTCTTTATTTTTATTGCGGACAGGTTAGTGCTTGATTGTGATCTCACTTAGTGATGACACATACTAAGATGGAAACCCGCTAATCAGGTAAGAGGCGATATACCTCTTATGGTTTCTACACAGCATATCAAATCAAATCAAAAATCAAAAATATCTTTATTCAAGTAGGCATATTACAACACTTGTGAATCCTCAAATTATATTTATTTTTTGCACACTCTGATTCTAATATACGTCTGATGATGGTACTCAAGAACGGCTTAAAATCTAAAGTTACGAGGGTTCCTTCGCGCCCTGATCCGAGAAGAACCTACAACAAACTCAGTCGGGTAATTTTTTTTTGTTACCATCGTCATTCATCATTACAAGCTCAATCATTACAAGCATAGTACCGGAACACAAATCTCTTTGTTTAGCGGCACGTCTTTGCTGGTAGGGTGGTAACTAGCCGCGGTCGAGGCCTCCCACCAGTCTAGAAATTACAGTTTTCTAAATTCACCCTACCGGGGACCTCTGCTACCAAAGCTAGTACTCGCACCACTGCGCCAGCGTACTATACGAAACGTAATTCTTTCTCTCTCTCTATCTCACGCGGTCACACTTTTCGTAACGCTCTCGTCACGCATTCTTTCCATCTTACAAGCCAAGTCAAGCGTGCGAAAATAAGTTTTACATTATACCTATTGCACGCCATTTTTTTGTTGTGTGTGTGATTATATTACATTCAATCTTACAATAAATATTATTGGATTTGATTTCTTTATAGATAATCTTTATTTTTTATGCACAATACATTCTATATGTTTATCCAGAAGAAGTAAGCTACATCAGATGCTGTAACTTTTCTAGATATTGTGTTGAATTTCCGAACAACATTTGTTAGCAAGAAAGGAGAAGTAGTATCAGATTTTAAAGCAATAGCCCTTAATTACATCCGGAGTTGGTTTGTCGTGGATCTCCTGGCCGCGCTTCCGTTTGACCTACTTTATGCTTCCGACGTGTACAGCGGGGCGGTAAGTTCCCTTCTAATTAATTAATGTAACCGTTTAGTTGTTAAAAATGTAATTGCTACAACATTACCCGAGAAATAAACAGCCTTTAATTCGAGGAAGTGTGGCTATTACGTCGTACAGAAAATTTTTAACCGCTGCGAAATCAACACGAGTGAATTTCTAAATAATTACATTTTTAACTACACTTATTAATGTTTTAATGCGATATAAATTGATAAATTACACAATTTAACGACCAAATATTATCAGAAAACTTTCAGAAATGTCTAAATACTATATTTTTGTATTAAAATGGGTTCTATTACATCGGTCTTGCGATGCAGATTTTACAATACCATGTATTATCAGGTGACTCTAAAGAAATTTTATATTTATTTAGCTCATTGCGTGAACGCAACGTATGCGAGGAGCGCGGGGGTTATATCAATCGGTAACCTGGCTCTTGGGAATTCAGTCGCTATGGAACGTTTCTCGAGGGCAGACCGCGCGTTGTGCGTGCGAGAGTTTTACAAAAACTGTGATTCGACGACGGTAGCGCGTAGAAAATTGTGCAGTATTCGAGGTTTTTGGCACTTAAATGATACGCCAAGCATCCTCTCATTCGACATTGGGTTAAAAATTTGGAGAGGCTGGTACAACGCTGGATAAATCAACATCCATTCGACATAGGTCATCAAGAACGGCAGAAAACGTAGAGAGTGTTTCAGTCTGTTCGTGACAACCCGAACCTTTCAATTCGGAAACGCGCAAGTGATACCTGAACAACTTCCTGGTACCTGAACTGCAAAACTTTCCTGGCTATAACCAAAGAACATGATTCCAACAGGACGGAGCAACACATACGTCCAATATGTCTCTGCCACAACTTAGTGATATTTTCTCAGGCAAATTGATCTCTCGAAGAGGTGAGAAGGACATTAAAACCCCTATAGACTTTTCCTATGGGGTTCTCTCAAAACGACACGCCAATAAACCGACTTCACTAGCGCATTTGAAAGAAAATGTCCGTCACAAAATGGCAGCCATATCTGACTTCTCCTGCTGAGCAGTCATAAGTAAGTTTACTGTTCGATTAAATGAGTGCCGAGAACGCGAGAGTCTACATTTCTTCGTCGTCGCTTCAACTGATGGACGTCCACTGCTGGACATAGGTCTTACGAAATGAAGCCCACAAGGCCTGATCTTGTGCCGCCTGGCTCCAGCGGCTACCGGCGACTCTCTTTATATCGTAGGTCCACCTTGTGGAGGTTCTTCCTACGCTGCGTCGTCCGGTGCGGGGTCGCCATTACAGCCATTACACCTTCCAGCCCCAACGTCCATCGGTTCGTCGGACTATGTGCCCCGCCCATTGCCACTTCAGGTTCGCGATTCGTAGAGCTATGTCGGTGACTTTGGTTCTGCTACGGATCTCCTCATTTGATCGCGTAGAGAAACTCTAAGCGTAGCTCTCTCAATCGCACCCTGAGTGACTCTGAGTTTCCGAATGAGGCCCATAGTCTACATTTAGACGATATTAATTTTAAGAAATAAATCGCCAAAAAGTGTATTTTAATAATCATTGGACATTTTCCATGTACCGCTTACATTTTTTTAGAATCGATTCGCTATATATAAAACTTCTTTTGAGACACCCTGTACAAAGTGTTTGAACCCGAGTACGTAATATCCGTATATATATTTTAATATGTTCTTTTCACAGGAGTCAACCCATGGCAACGTACATCTCGTTAAGTTAACTCGTTTGTTACGACTTGCTCGTTTACTTCAAAAGATGGACAGATATTCGCAGTACTCGGCACTTATTCTGACTCTTTTAATGTTATCCTTCAGTCTAGTCGCCCATTGGTTGGCTTGTATATGGTTCATAATCGCCGAAAAAGAAATTGATTACCATAAAAATGAAAGTTGGGATTTGGGTAAGTATAATCGCATATTTGTTTAATATTTTGCATTTTATCAGAGACCCTTTTATTCGGAATATAAAACGAATCACATTAATGATGTAAAAATTCTTTCGTCACGAAGATGTGTAGCGTTTTTAATGCTAATTCGTTTGAAGGTTTGGTAATCATTCATGACTTTTAATAAAACTATGAACTTTTAAATTAAGTTTCAAAACCTTTTAAGAAATAATGCTATTCAAGTAAGTCGTATATATTATGGAAGAAAAAGTGTCTACGAAGCCCTTCTTATCATTTGTCAAGCCGCTTCCTTTCCTTTATTTTTACTACCAACGTATTCGAAGGGAAATATTATCGATGTCTCGGGATCTGAATAAAATATGATTGTTTTTTATCGTAGATGTTTTCAAAAATAAACAATAATAAGGCAATCATGTCATGTCATTTCTCTTTACAATTTGTAACATTGTATATAAGAGTAATTTTAAATGTCTATTACTGTTACAAGTAATAAGATTGTGTGACAATCTAAAATATTGGTTGAGAGTCCAGCAGAATCTTTAATAATCCATATTTAATCTCAAAAACCTCATGAATACCGGTCTAGCACCAAAATATTACGTCGTTGGTTAGATTAGTATCAGTCAGTATCATTTGGTTTAATCTTCAAATGACTTTCCTGCGTAATTGGCGTTTTGAATCATATCGCACTTTCCAAAGATTTCAGAATAGTCTATATTTCGTTACTACAATTGGCAATCATGACAATTTGAGAGCTGAAAATGTCATTATATCATTGCTTTTTGTTAGACTACATTACTTGTTAATGTAATCTTAAAACAACAACAACACTTATACAACAAGTACCCAATTTTAATACAAGATAAAAACACACTTGTAATGACATAGTTTAGAGTAAAAATTCAGAAATCATTTGACGGTTTGAGAATTTTTAACAAGTTTTAGATTTGCCTCCGCATAATTTTAAGAAATATGTCAAAAACATTGTTTTACAAAAAGCTTATTATGTTGTTGGAGATTATTTTAGCGATAAAAATATTTGGATTTAACTCCAGTTGCACACAGAAGCAACGTATTACACATTGTAACCTACTAAACTATATTTAAAAGAGTAATTGCTGAGTTTCTTGTCGGTTTCTTTTTAGAGGAATCAACTTTCCGAAGCGGTGGTAAATTTGTTACCAAATGACGATTTAAAAGTGCTTTTTGACACTACTTGAAGACTTTTGATTTTAAAAGGCCGCGATCGGAGGCGCCATATCATTGTTTGATTTAAACATTTTGTTTAATTTTCAAACGGCTCTCCTGTTAAATCAGCTCCCTTGAATTGTGTCATTACTCTTTTAAAGAAGCGATAAATAATAAGAAAAGCAAGTTTCCTGTTTTTTTATGTATTAAAGCTGTAAGGCGTACATAAAAACAAATTTCCTTTAAAACGCAAGGTATCACAATTGTCCATATCAGTTGAAAAGAAACCATATTTCTATTCCAATAAGACTTATAATTACATAGCATGTGTAATAATTAAGCTCGCGAATTAAAGCTGTTGTGAGACGTGTTTGTTTAACGAAAGTGATTGTTTAATTATTTGTATATACATTTTCATTATTTTAATTTAACTGACATTAAATAGCGAATTTTTCATTCTTTAAAATTGTTTTCATCCTTCTATCGCACGTCGCATTACAGCTGGCAACCTTACAACATTAAGTGTAATATAAAAGCTCGACTGAGCTTCCAAGGCCAATATAGTTTTGGTTTCATAAAAACACGATCTTTTTTGTTTTATGTAACGTATAAAGCAATTATAAAGAAAAATCTCCTTTGAAAATTATTAAAATAAACGACCTAAACCTCCTAGCTATATTTGAGCGACAATTTACTTTTTGTAACTTTCAATATTTGATGTTTTTATGAAAAGCGCTTACGCCAGTAGCCCATGTATCAAAAACATCAGTAAGTGGCAATCTACTTCGTTAAGTGTAATCCTTAATTAAAAATAAGGGCACAAGCTTTCGCAAAGTGTTTGAATCTCATTTATCCATTCTGATAAAACGATATTTTGGGTAGACTGTTTTATTATAGAAGTGATTTTATATTAAATGCTAGCAAGTGTAATCTAAACTGTAACAAGAACTAGAGTCCCTCGACGCCTCTTCATCAAATTTATTTAACAAATCAGAATATGTAACAATTATTCTTTGAAATATCCTAGAAGTCCTCAAAAAAACAAGTCAAAAGGTTTCAGTAATATTGTTTAAACTTTGAAATAAAGATAAAATGGTGTTTATTTCGAAGTTTTAAGACGGCCTCGCTGGCGCAGTGGTGCGAGTATTCGCTTTGCTAGCGGAGGTCCCGGGTTCGATCCCCGGTAGGACGAATTTAGGAAATTGTATTTTCTAATTTGTCTGAGTCTGGACTGGTGGGAGGCTTCGGCCGTGGCTAGTTACCACCCTACCAGCAAAAACGTACCGCCAAACAAAGAGATTTGTGTTCCGGTACGATGCTGTGTAGAAACCGTAAGGGGTATATCGCCTCTTAATAGATTAGCGCGCTTCCATCTTAGACTGTATCATCACTTACCATCAGGTGAGATCACAGTCAAGCGCTAATCTGTCAGCAATAAAAAAAAAAAAAAAAAGTTAGAGGCTAATTGAATTTTATTCATATAACTAGTTGATCCGCGCGACTTTGTCTGCGTACGCTTAAATGTGCGTAATAAAATATCAAGGGTTTTATTATTTTCAAAAAGAAAAGTAACCCGAAGTATTCGTTTCACATATCAGTTGAATATACCAATGAAATCCCCGTTAAAATCGACCCAACCTTTTCAAAGATGAACCAGTTCTGGTTAATTCTAAAAGAACGACAAAAATTTTAAAAAAATAATAAAAGAGCGTGCGTAGAACGTACACATGTCAGAAGTGAATCTTCTTTGGCAAACAGATTTTAAAGTCTTGTTTATATTTATACAGATCTAAAATTTCAGATATCCGAGACTTAGAGGAAGGGAAAAAGGAAGATACGAGTATGTTAGGAATTTAAATGTCATTAAAATGTTAAAAGTGTCGAAAATTAATACAAATTATTTATTGGAATCTCAAATAACGAATTTTAAACATAAATGCCACGTGTTCTTTGTCAATATTAGAAATTATCAATTAAATTTATTGTTTAGAAAAGAGAATTTATGAAAATATTTATTTTGTATTTTATGAATATTAAATTATTAAATGACGAGTGGCAAATTAAAATGTCACATGTTATTTGTAAATATTAAAACTACCTTACCTTAAGACGAATTAGCACAAATAACGCTACACATCACGGCGCTAATCACGCGTTTCATATGTAAAAATTTTACCCTCATGTGCCTAAACAAGTTTCACTTCAAAAATCTAAACATATTCGACCATTTTAGCTAAAGACTTCTTTGGCAAAATAATTTTTAAGTCTTGTTTATATTTATATAAATCTAAAACTTTAGATTTCCGAGACTTGAGGGAGGGAAAAAGTTATTGTCAATAAAATATTAAAAGTGTCGAAAATCAATACAAATAATTTATTGAAATCTCAAATGACGAGTTGTAAATAAAAATGCGAAACAAAAAAAAAAAAAAACGTGTTTTTATTGAAATTAGAAGTTAATACTTTAAACGTTGTTTTTGAATTTAAAATTTTGAAAAGAGAATTCATCAAATATGTAAAATAGTATATTAAATGAAGAGTGACAATTAAAAATTCCATATGTTATTTGTAAATATTAAAACTATCTAAGCTTCAAACGAATTGGCATAAAAAACGCTGCACATCTTTGTGACGCTAATCACACGTTTCATCCGTAATAATTTTACCCTCATGCGCCTAAAGAAATTTCACTTCATTCATATTTATTTATGACTTATGAACTAGCAACATAATTACATGTTAAAACTACAACTAAAACTATACTAATGGTTATTAAATTAGACATAATCATACTTATAGCTAGTTACATCATATACCTAAAACTAATACATTACACTATAAATTTAGATATATACTATAGATACTAGTAGGAAAACAACAACGACAATACTAAAATATACAAAAATAAAAAATAACCAAAACAAAGTGAAACTTGTTTAAAAGAAGGAAGTGCAGCCGACACTTCCATTCTGAAGATGGCTGCATTTAGGTGGAAGATGTCAATGTTGGTATTCTACTGAACCAATTCATTATATGACCTAGTCAATCTCGGTATGATCGAATAGTGGCCAATTCTGCTCAAAAAGTCCGTGTTGTCCATGATTCTGTTTAAAAGTTTGTATAAGAAAACCATATCATTTGTTTTGCGTCTATTCGATAAAGAACTTAGCTTAAATCATTTAATATGCTTTTCATAACAAACAGATAATTTGAAATTACAAACTGTTGCTCCATTATTAATTATTTGTTTTATCTGATATTTATTAAAAATTGTTGGCGCACCTATTAAAAATTCTGGAACGATTTTATTACAAGTAAATTTTGTGAAGTATTCCCAATGAAAATTCTGTTTCAGGTTGGATCAATAATCTAGCGGAGAGGTTGAAAGTGCCGATTGTCAATATATCGCACAGCGAAAGCTATGTCACAGCACTCTACTTCACTTGCTCTTCACTCACCAGCGTCGGCTTCGGGAACGTATCCGCAAACACTTTGCCGGAGAAAATTTTCAGCATCCTCACAATGTTGATCGGAGGTTGGACTATTTCAGTACACTTTTATTTTTTCTAATGTCCAACTTGATACCGAAAGAATCTTACGGCATCTTCTGCAAATTATACAATACCTTCTCATAAAAGCAAGGAATTATTTGGTGGCGTTTTAACAGAATCGGTTGATAATATATGAATTATATATTGAATAACATTTTATATAAACGTATTAATATTCATTTATACAGCAAAAAGAGTGAAACACACAATTTTAGAGTGAAGAAGGTTCAGAAATCATTTGTCAGATTGAGCATACGCATTTTTAATAAGACATCTGAATTACTTTTGGCATAATATAATGTTGTTGTGTTTGGATTTTATATCAGTTGCACCTGAAGCTAAACACACTGTAACCTATAAAAACTATATTTAAAGTACCGAGAGTAACCGTGGAGTTTCTTGTGTGTTTCCTTCTCAACGGAATGAACTTTCTGACTCGGTGGTAGATTTGTTACCAACGGACCGCCTAATGACGATTCAAAAGTGTTTTTTAAACCTAAAAAGAATATTTTGATTATGAATAACTGCCTCATAGCTCTAGTGATCAACTTGTTTAGCTATAGATATAAGGTCCTAGGTTCAAGACCCGGTTTCAGCGAATTCAAAAATCGATATTATCGAATCCCAGAATTTGCCAGAAGTTGGGTAGTTGGCGATGTGCTCCAACCCCATGCCCCGGAGAGCACTTTAAGCCGTTAGTCAAGTTAAGTCAAGTCAAGGCATTGCCTCTAAGCGTTACTGGCGATGACCCCAGTGTACAGCCTCCTGCAGGGCAATCCAGGTCCCTCCACGTTGAGCAGCGTGCAACCGCCGCTTGGGATATTATTATCCGAAGCGGCGGCTGCATTGACAAGCTGCAAGGCTAACCAAACAATATGCGTTCGAAAACCCCAACGGTCACGCCCCACGTAGGAGTTCTCTTTACCTTGTGTTTAAATGCCCTGGTCTCTGTAAACAATGTAAAAATTACGTTGAGAATTTCATAAAATCTTATATTATATATTAGTTTTTAATACACTTTATTATAAAACAATTATGATTAGGGAAACTTTAGGGGTCAGATTTAGATTATGTTTATATTATGTAAAAGAAATTATTATCGCAGACAACATATTTCAAAGTTTAATGCGTTATAAATATGCAGTTTTGCAAGAATTTTTACAGACAGTCTCATTGACTTTGTGAACCGGACTCGCTGGCGCAATCTCGTTTCGAAACCGGGGTTAGGAAATTGCATTTTCTATAAAAAAAAGACCTGGCCCCAAGCACAAATTATCGTAGAAGTTCTATACTATTTGAAAGATGATAATGTTCACTTACAAATTACTGCATGAATATCTTAAGCCATTCATTAATCATCAGATCAAATCACAGTCAAGCGATAACCTGGCCATTTTAATAATGCCTTGACTTCAATATGAAACTAAGGCAACGCTTTCTCTAATTAAACATGTACTTTTCGTCCTACATTATTAAAAAAATGGAGCTAAAAATAATTTAAAAGCATCAATCTTCCTTTTTTAGCTCGCGAAGCGTTCATTAATTATTCCACAACTTTGCTTGAAACGCACGTCGGGTTTGCGAAAACTCAGACCTGCTTAAAATTTTTACTACAAAACCGAAAACTTTATGTAAATGCTAATTTTTTTGCTAACAACATTCATAATAATATTAAAGTGTAAAACAGTTACATGGTGAATATATTGACATCAAATACCTTGATGGGTTATTGTTATTTTATACATTTAAAAAACAATCAAATAAGCTTGCGAAAAATGCCTCTACTGCCTAAAATTTTATTTAAATTGGTAAACTCCACGTTTTCACCATATCAATATTAAAAGTTACAACCTGATAGATTACCAATTATTCGAAATAATTGGTAAAAGTATATAACATAAGGATGATTTATAATTAATTGCAGTAGGTGTAGTAGTAGTGTAGTATAATTAATTTATAAAAATTGCGTGCTTATCTATTGTAAAACAATAAATAGTTAAAGCAACTGACAAACTTTCATCGTTCATCGCATCTAAGATTAGAGACAATTTATGTTTCAAATTGTCCACAGCTTTAATGCATGCTGTAGTATTTGGAAACGTTACGGCAATAATCCAAAGGATGTACTCTCGTCGCTCCATGTACCAATGTAAATGGAGAGATTTGAAAGACTTCCTCACAATCAACCAAGTACCGAAAGAGTTGAAGCAACGCATGCAGGATTACTTCCAAACAATGTGGTCGCTCAATCACGGTATTGATATACATGAAGTAAGTATCATTTTCTCTACTCTACTCTACTATGCTACTCTGTTAGCCCTATATTTTAAGCAATTGTTTGACATAACTTGTACTTACAAACGCAGACAAAAAATTAAGAAGTTACTATAAATTGCAAGTCGTACGAAAAAACACCATGCCCTCATTTTCCTTGTTGCGTAAAACTCCCGGTTATGACGGGCTGCCAATCATATCACCTCTTATCTCTGGCCTTCTGAGTTAACAAAAGGCTTGAACTTTTGTTAAGGTTTTAACTAAATGTGGTGCATAATTTGATAAAATTGACAGTTCAGACATTTCAGGCACCATCAATAACCCTTCTAAGTCGCTTTTTTTGTAGATGGTTATTGAGCTTTTAATAAAAGTACACATTATTGTGATAAAATCTGCCTAAATATCATCCTCAAGATTACTTATGACACTCCTGGTGCTTTAGTCACACTACTTGATAAAATGAGAAGAAAGGTAACCATTTGAAAATTTTGACGCCATCTTTCTAAAATAGTTATAAGTATAACAAAACAAATTCCAAAAATGGAGGGTCTATAGAACCATGGGTATTTTAGGCAAGCATAGCTCTATTTTCGCTAGGAAATCTGCATTGTCCACTAAGGAAATCCCCCGTTATCCATGACCTGACCAAAGATTCCCTTTCACATTACACCCTTACATCCCGAAGGAGTCCCAGGGTAGAAGAAAATGTCTCCTTCCGAATGATCTAGCACTCGAATAGGTCACAATTTGTAATTCGTAATAATATAACTATAATGACTTTATACTTTCGATAAATTAGATCATTAAGTCATGGGGAATATTTTGGAGCACTAATGTGATACCGCCATGAACCATCATGTCGGTGTATTAAAGTATTCTGACCATCTATAGCATTCTTTTAGAGTTTTCTTCAACCAAGATGTCGACGAACTTCCTTCTAGCTTTAATATAAATATAAATATAAAACCTTTGCTATGTTTTCCATCTCATGCATTGAAATGCATTTGCGCTGCATTTGCTAACCCTGTCCCATGGCTAAGGAGTGAGGAAAGCGGCGTCACAATATCCATTGGAATCCCCTTCTTCTGTGAGTGAGACACTAGAGGATCACTTGCGCATTCCACCCTGGATAAGGTTATGATATAAGTTCAATTAAGGATCTTACAAATTATAACCTCTTAGATCAGTTAGGCAATGGTATTCCCTCTGGTGACGTAAGTATCCATAAGCAATAGTGAGAACAATTTCCTGATCGCCAGCCAGTTAATTTTAACAAAAATGTATTTGTTCTTAAGATATTGTATTTTCTTTGCAATCGCTATAATTAAAAGTACTATTTTAATTAAAGTTTTTATGTATTTTTCCAAATGGTGAGTAGATTTTTGATTTACATTTAAACTTTTCGTGCCGTTGTTGAAACTTGGTGGAAAAGATCGCCCAAATTACGACTTCGGTAGCGTTAATGAAAAATATTCCTTTCCTCTGAAACAAATTAGTCCCACGGTTTTTAATTAATTACTTAGTTTTGTGAAACTACAGACGGAGAAGTAACTTAAATACGAAAAAAACCTTCGGTTGGTGATTATATTTAATCGTTGAAAATAAGTACCTAAGAGTTCATTCATATAATTAAAACACTTACCGCCTAGTCACACATTACATTTATCATTTTTATAAGAAAACCTATACTGATTGATCAAAATCTATATGTGAAACCTTACAAAAATTAATTTATAATAACTCTGCCCGCGATTAATAGTATTTTTGATTAGCATGTTTAATAATTTAGACAAATTATTTTACAAATAAGACACGTACGTAGAAATACTTTGTGGAGCTACTTGTATTGTTTCAATGCAAAGAGCTTATTGTCCTTTCTAAAGAAACCAAATTTCATTTAAATTGCTTCAGTATTTCTGGCGTGAAAGGGCAATAATCAGACAGACAGTTATATTCGCATTTAAAATATAACTAATGTATATTATTTTAAAGCCTTGAAGGTAAAGCTTTTAATGTCAAATTTATTTATATCGGATCAACAGCCCAAAGAATAAGCTTCAAGCTTCTAACTTCAAAAATTACTATACTTCCATCCCTTACAAGCTATTAAAAAGTAGCTAATGCCTTTTCGCAGGCTTTAAACTATCTCTATACCAAATTTCATTTAAATCAAGTCAGTAGTTTTAACGTGAAAGCGCAACAGACAGACAGATTTACTTTCGCGTTTATAATATTAGTAAGAGCAACTCTGGCTGTGTCATCGATGCCATGTAAATATGGGGAAATCTGGATTGGAGTTAAGAAGAGTTACATGGCGGCTGAACCGATTTATTGATATTTCGATCCAATATTTAATGCGATGGGGAGATACGCGTATGACTTCACGGGGCATATGCATACAATATGCATGACGTTTATATATGTCGGAGTGCAATAGTCTGTGGTTCGCTGGTCCGTGTGCAATAGTCTGTGGAACGCTGGCGCCATCTGTCTATCGGCGTGAGGCAGAGTCAATAAGCGGCAGTCCGGCGCATCTCACGGTAGTTTACGGGTGAGAGCCCGCCGCTGCGGTCGACTATTGAAACTGTAGCTATTATTATTAATGACTTTGTGTAAATTGATATCGGGAAAATTAAGTGATTGGACATTATAATCTGAGTTAATCAATAAAGTGTTTGATTGCACCAACATTAACCATGAACGCTGACAGTATGGAAATTATGGATGCCATGATTTACTATGTCGGCGGAGAACGCTACGCACCTATGCTTTATTATCTTCTTTCTCTCTTATTCTCAGACATATAAATGTCATAAAAAAGACAAAAATGTATGAGATGGTGTATATTTTGACAGCTTGTGTAGTAATCTTAATACTATATGCTTAGCAGTCGTTGACCCGAGCTGACACCTCAGCCTTTTTGATTTTGTGTTTCATTGCTGGTTTTTTTTTTTAGTAACGTAAAGTATTTTTTAGGAAACTCTCGTTTAATTTAGCTGTATTAACACGATGGATCGTAAGTCATTCTGCAACATTTTGAAAATACGATGTTTTTTTAATCAGGATCTCTTTTTTTCTGTCCCATCATCACTAGTATGTCGTATGTCTTTATTTTCGGAAGCGGTCTCCTAAGACATTGTATAAAGATAATTAACTAATGTCGATTTATCCTACTTTTCTAAAAAGTAAATAAATATCAGTTACAGCGTAATTTAGCTTAAAAAAGTCGTTCAGTCTCATCTAGATTAAATGGCTCAGAAATATATAACGCTCAATTTAATCCGGCTCGCTAACGCCCGCAATTTTTTCATAAAGATAATATTGCTCTACTAAACTAATTTTGCAAATGGTTACCGATTTGTTTCGGATTTAGATTAATCACTGGATTTTGCCAATATACATATAAATCCAGACTAATGTTTGTTTCGATGTATATTTGTTAGATATATGCTTTCTTTATTCACTAAAAAGCTGTTTTTTTTTTGTAAAAATAACTAAAAAGGAAGCGATATTCATAATATAAGCTGCGTGGCTTTTTCTTAGTTATAACAATTTTCCAAGAGATGAATGATACTGACAAAAAGGATATCAATAAAGTGATTTTGGGAACAAAGAAATCTTCACAAAAATTTAACCTATTTAAATTATACTATATATAATACATCTCTAAATGGGTGAACAGATTTTATCGAGACATTGACTGACAGATAGCTATCGTTATAATAAACTCCAATGCCTTATCTTCTTTTTTTTTCAAACAATATTCCTTATTTCACTGATTTAGTAGCTGTTGTCTATCAGTAAACTGTTAAAGGCTTAAGGAGCATTAACATTATCTATCTATAATAAATTGGATAGGTTTTTCTCTACATTTTAATTTTACTGCGTGTGTATACAAGTCTTCTGTAGTAACATGAAGGCTTCCACGAGTCAAATATTGTATGAGTAATAAGGTAAAGTTATATAGGTGATGACAATTGAGATCTTAAATATATGTTCGTAACACGAATTAGTTAAAATTATGCTGAAAAGGTGTTTTGCAGGTTCTTTTGCCGTAATAAATATCCCGATCCAGTATCTAATTTAGTAGTTAGATTAATAGCTTAGGAGATTCTCTAGTACGTCATCTATTTTCACCTAAATATTTATAAATCACCAAAGTATAATCAGTAGTCCCCGATCCAATGGGAACGAGTATCTAAATCGTAACGGGAGTCTATCAAGAGTTTGAAAAGTTTAAAGTGAATTAATTAAGGAGTTCAGATAAAAATAAATATATGTATAGACGTGTAATTTGATAATAAAATAGCGTACTCAAATGTTACTACGTAGGTGGCAACAATTAATTTTGTTTTTCATAATTGCAGACTCTCAAGGAATTCCCGGAAGAGCTTAGAGGGGACGTTTCATTACATTTGCATAGAGAGATCCTATCTCTTCCAATATTCGAGACAGCTTCCCAGGGCTGCCTCAAGCTACTGTCATTGCATATTCGCAACAATTTCTGCGCTCCCGGCGAATATCTTGTCCACAAAGGAGACGCACTCACTTACATCTACTACATATGCAACGGATCTATGGAAGTTATGCAAAATGATATGGTGGTCGCTATTCTTGGTAAGTTCTTGAAGCGAAAACTTCTTTAGGAGCGCTGTGCACTTTATTTCGTGATTATTTATTCAACACCAAGCTAAAACGATAAGCAATGTAACGCTCATTCAATCAGCAAATTTGTGCTGCGATACCTTTATCTTCTTCTTCTTTCGGTGTCTCTCTATTACTGAAGGTTGGCCGTCGGCTCCGCAAATCGTTCTCGGTCTAGCGCAAGGTGCAGCAACTCCTCTGCACTCGCGATGTCCATCCACTCTCTGACGTTTCGCATTTTTCCTTCTGCCAACCCTAGATCTTACCCATCATTATAAGCTGGAGGTAGAAGTAGTAGCGAGCGATTAGGCGCAACACGTGGCCCAGGTAGGCGACTTTTCTCTGCTTAGTCATCCCGATGCATTCCAGATCTTTTTCCTCCGTGACAATATAGACCCATCTGATGCATAGCATGCGATGATAACACTATATCTTAAATGCTGCAAGGCGCCGATGAGTGTCTTCCTTAATCGTCGATGCCTCACAGCCGTAATAAAACTATTATGGTACCAAAGGCCAAATGTGACAGATACCATTATGACAATGATTATTTACTTCCAACTAGCTGAGCCAACCCAGATTGTATATTCACATATGAAATACTAATTTATATATAAAATTGTGTTGTTATTTTAAAGTCTCTCGATATGACACATGGCATTTTTAACAGGGAAAGGTGATTTAGTGGGATGCGATATGAACGCTCATTTGCAAGCGTATAATGGGACAGTAGCTTCGCAAGCAAACAATCCAGATGTAGTAGTTAAATCAAGCAGCGATGTGAAGGTAACTAAATGAAATGTTATTTAAAAACATTCTACGGCTTTGCAGGTACAATGGTATGAGTACTATTTTATTGCTGACAAGTTGGTTCTTGACTGTGATATCACCTAATGATAGAATCTAAGGTCATAGCGCTCTAACTTAGTAAAAGGTAATTTCCCTCTTAGGATTTTTACACAGCATCGTACCGGAATACAATCTCTTGCTGAGCAGTCTACGTCTTTGCTAGTAGAGTGGTAACTAGCCACAGCTGAAGCCCCCCTTGAACCCAGGCTCAGAAAGAACTAGAAATTTGCTTTACCGGAAGTGGAACCCAGGACCTTTCCTAACATGGCAAATTTAAGAAATAACATTCTAGTTTTTCTGAATGCGGGTTGTCGGGGTGGTTGCTTCAACTGTGGCTAATTGCTTAACAGTCCGATGATCTTTACGAATACTGGTAGTTTAGTAACTAGCCACGACCTATGCCTACCAACAGAACCGACTTAAAGAATTTGCTTTGCCGATCGAGAAACCCAGGAAACCCTCTCCTAGCATAATAAATTTAGGAAGTTTCATTTCCTACTTTGTATAAGACTGGATTAGCGTGAGACTTCGGCTGCGACTAATGACCACACTACCAGTACAGAAAAAAAGTTAATAACAGTACTATAAGAAGTAAATAACATCTCATCAGGTCACAGTGCCACTATTTTAAATTGTATAACCATTTACCATCATGTGAAATTACAGGGAAGCGCTAACCAATCAGAAATAAAAAAAAACTTTCCTTACGTATCACTACGAATAATTTCATAAAAAACACGTATTTCCGTGCTTGCTTACGAAGGATTTTCTTCGTTCATCAGACTACGTATTCATAATGAAAACTCTGTCCGAATTTTAAACATTTTGCACTCTCGAATGAATTAAATCAGTAATTCGGTAGCAGAAAATTTTGGTAAATTTCGGTATTAATTTTCAAGACTTTGCAAACATCATTTTATATTTTCTCTTCTCATTCTCATATATACTAGCTGACCCGCGCTACTTCGTCTACGTACACTTAAATGTGGGACACAAAGTATGGTCATCTACTTGATGATTATGTAACTGCTGTTGACAGCAGATCTCATAATTAACGATCATTGGGTTGAACAAAATGAATTTAAATTATGCTGTCACTAAATTGGGAACAAATTCAGCAAAATGTTTCACACGGGTTGACAGAGACCACGTCTTTCCACTTGTTACGATCCTTGCATATCTCCTCCGCTTCTTTCATTCTCATTAAACCTGTCATACAAGATTTTCGCTATAGAGTACTCTTGACCTGGCCCTTATTTAAAATGTCCTGGATTTGGTCCAGGAACATTCGCCTTGGTCTTCCCCTTTCAACTTTCCCATTCACTCTTGACTCATAAAACCGTTGTGTTAGTCACCTTTCATTCATTCTCTCTACGTGCCCAAACCATCTAAGCATTCATATCTACTTCAATTTAAGTCACAAAATCTTCTTCTATACCACAACGTTCTTTTATCACACTATTTCTTACTTTTTTATATATAAAAATATAAATTTACAACATGATTGTGATAAATAAAGCAATATGCTTAATGATGAAGAATACAAAGACCAAATGATCTTGAGTTCGATTCCTGGCAACGTAATATAACAAAATACTGTGTATAACAACGTTCTTGACATATTTGTTGAAATTAGGTAGAGCTTAGTCGAAAAAAGTGTGTAATATTTTGTTAAATCTTCGTATGATTCCAGCAAACGATTTCCGAACCATAAACATTACTGTAATAATAACTTGCAGGCTCTAACTTACTGTGATTTAAAATGTATCAACATGATTGGGCTAGCTGAAGTATTACGACTCTATCCTGAGTATCAACAAGTATTTATTCACGATATACAACACGATCTGACGTACAATTTAAGAGAAGGCTATGAAGCCGAGGCAGAATCTGATGGAAATGGACACCCTTCTTTGACTCTACCATCAATATCAGAAGATGATGAAAATGCTGCCGAAGAGCATGCTCTCTCTCCAAAGAAACCTCTAATATCTAGTAATAGTCCACGGCATGCAAAGTTTAGGTAAGGCACGATGTTAAAATATAGAAATTTATATTCTGACACATAAATGTAATAAATTATTTCAATTATTGAGGTTCATTTTAGTGGAGCCTCTTTAAAATCTTTTTTTTTACATATCTATGTTGAAGTGTTATGAAAATTCTAATACACGTAATTTGTCCACACGTAGAAAATGTAATTATAATGTTATGACAATGTTTCAATAAAAGCTTACTCAGTTATTGATAAAATAATGGTAGTAGGTCAAAATATATGTGTTTGTGTTTTGAAACGCCATAATAGCATGTTTTGCTGAAAATAAATGGGTGTTTTCATTTACATCATGAAATCAGAAATTTTAGTTTGTCTATTCCTGTTGAATTCCAAAACGATTTCACCAATTTGACTCGACTTTAACGTACAGATATAAACATGTATATAATTATTGAAAAGTGCCATAAAAGCCCACTCAAGTAATGAAAAATAAAAAATTTAAAATGGCGAAACCAGTTCAAGTTTTGGTGATTGAAAATGGTTGCTTAAAACTACTTGATTTGAGATAGAAAAACCAAATCTAGTTAAGATTTGACAATATAAATCTGCTGTGAATTCAAGACTTGTATAATTTTTTTTAGATTCCTAGTAAAAGTTAGTTTAGTCATGTTTTGGCAAGTTAAAACTGCTGTGAAAGGTTAATATACAATTTTTATTTGCATTTCATTTGTAGGTCAGATGGAACTCAACGCCTTACTCACAGGGAATTACGAGAGAGAATTGAAAGACAACGGTCGGTAGCAACACCCAAAATTACACGAGCTGATTCTTTGGAAGGTCTAAATTTAGAAATGCACAACACTCGGTCTTCAGTTGATAGGCTTGACACACAAGTGTCTAGCTTACATCATGATGTCGCCGCTCTTAGTATAGAGGTAATATTTTATTTAATGTATTCTTAGAATTTCCAGTGACCTCCCAGTGTTTTACATAAATGGAAACGTGGTATCTTAGTTAACTTGTTATACAATAATATTAAATATAATAATACCATAGTAACAAACAATTTGAAAAGGTCTTCAAAAATCGCAAAACAAACTGCTAAATTTACGTATTTTGACCCGCTTAATCTAAATTTAAGGTCAATTTAACCTAGACAACCCTGAAATTTCAAGAAAACCGAAGAAAATGTTAATTCAAATTAAGCACGGTTTTTATGTTTTTCAATACCGTTGAATGCTCATACAAATTTGAATATATAATCCATTTCAAATGTAAAAAAATTGCATTGTAAAAGAAAGAGGCATCCGGTACGTTATTTTGTGTTTTACAGATTCAAATCTACTTCTAGATTGCATAAAATATATATAATCATAATAGGATATGATATCCACGAATTCTAAACGTTACTTCGTTTCTGTCGAATTCTTATAACCTCAAATGATCTAATTTTTTTTTATATTTAAAACGGCTTATAGTTTAAATAAAATTTCTATGAGCATCGCAAGATTTTGTCTTTTTTGGTTTTTAAAAGTTTTCTTGTAATTGCAAGGGTTTACAGGTGTAATTAATCGTTTATTTCTAACATCACACTATACTACAACTAAACAGATTCAATAGATATGTTATGAAAGAACATAATTATCTGATATAAAACATATTATCATTTAAACAATAATAAAGCCTGAGAGAGAATTGATTGCTTCAACTTCAATAAAGTAAATAGAACTAATATTGAAAACTGTAATGGTTGTAATAATAAAAGGATACCCGCTTCGTAATCATCGTATGTAATCTTCATTTAAATCGTAATTAATAATTTATTTGAATACAAGATGTGTCGATTCAGAGCATACCTTTCTCAATTTTAGTCACTACATCTTTTATACCACAATGTTTTCTTATCGCACTATTTCTTACTTTGTCAGTCGGTTTCAATCCACTCATACTTCTCAATGCTCTCATCTCTACCGCAATTATTTTACTTCTATGCTTTTGCTGCCTTACCCAACATTTACTACCATACATAAGGGTTGGCACCAATACTTTTGTATGCACAGCCAGTCTGGCCCTTGAGACACCATCTGACTTTTTATAAAGGCGTATCATTCGTAATTTGTCAAAAATGATAATATCGAATTGCATTTCGAAGGTTCGTAATGCAATCCAAGCTTTACAAGAAATGACTGGTCCGGTGTGGCACGCAGCACATTCGAATCCTAATCTGCAATGGAACTCTCCACCAAACCAGCTAGCAAGAAGTTGCAGTCATCCTCCGGATGTTTTCTGTTGGGATCAGGTAAGTTTCCTAAACAACTGTAACTGCTACTGTTTAAATGCTCCATTACAGTTTCACATACGTCTTTTTGAACTACTATAAAAATAGCTCCAATTATTGTAAAATTACACTGCCTCCCAACATCGTACACTTTTTGAAATCGATTTTTTTTTATTTTAGATAAAAAATATGCATTTCATTACATCACAATTCGAATAAAATGTAATATTGATTATAAAGCTATATTAACACCTGAAATACCTTTGGCCTTAGTTGTTGATTGCTTAAAAGTACGATTTTAGGTACTTTTATCTCTACAAACGTATAAAAACAAATGACTACCCTATCTAATTGTGTGCGTTCATAATTGATATACTATTTGTTTGTTTTTTATGTTTACATAGACAAAGGTTCTGTGGAAAACGCCGCCAAGATCTTATACAGAATTTGTCTATGGACACAATTTCATAATTTTTGTAACATTGCAGCAAGAACGACCGCTTAGTCCCGAACGACCGAAGGTTAGCCGGAGCACACAAACAGAATCATTCCTACACTGTGTTACTCAATACATTATGGAACATCCAGGTACAGTGATGCTCCTGTTAGGCCTGGAACCAATACCTAATCTGGCACCAGTCATGCCGCCTACTGTTGAATATTATGATCCAAGAAGTCGCCGACCGAGCGCTCTTGAACAAATTATAGAATCAGAAAATGGCAGTCAAACACCCTCCAGCTCAGCAAGCGACAAACCTGAGTTAACCAGAAGCCCCAGTGGAAGTGCCAAAGACCTCGACTTACAACCCGAAGTAAAAAGGTTACTAGACAAAGACAAAGTTACAAGTTTAAATAGAAATAGACACTCCGCTAGTGACCTTTATGATGTGACCGAACGATTGTTGCCGAGTAAAAGTTCGCATCCGAGCACTTATAGTTTAAAAAATAATATTAACAGTTAAGTGAATCGTAATTCCAATCTGCTCATTAGTCAATAATTACAAGTGTTACTTTCTCTTAAAGAAAGGATCAGGCACCAAACTGTACTTAAAAGATACGATATCTTGAAATAAAGTTTATATTTCTAGATAAAATATGTTGTCAGATTTAAATTTCGAACAAAAGAAATTGTATACAATTTTTCGATTGCAGTTTTTTCCCTTGGCAACATTACTCAACTGATATGCTGAAGGTATGCCTCAAGCGGTAATGCTGGAATCTAGAGCCATAAAACAAATTATTTAAAAAATATATCATGAAATGACGTATCTGTGATATACCTACATGTCTCACACATTTGATGGACTTCGATGCTTTGTATGTATAATAGCAAAATCCAAAATTTTTGTTAAGGGCACAAGAAAATCCAGAATAATCTACATATTTTTGTGTCACAACTTACATTAAAATAAAAATTGAAACCCGGTACCACGAAATGTCATTGTCATTAGTTGATGATTTAAAAATTTGTTCAGTTTTCAAATGACTTTCAAATAAAATTAGCACTTTTAAATGATTCCGTAATTTAAAAAAAAATTCAGAATAGTTTATATTCTGTTATCTCAAAAGTTCTCAGTCAAATTGTCAAAAATGACGCCCTGTCACACCGAAATGTCGTTATGGCAGATGTTCGTTTAAAAGATTATTTTATTACCGAATAGGTGTTAAATTAGTTTTTTGTATTATGTCATTATTCTTCCAAAATACGATTTGCATACAGCATCTGAAGAAATAATTTATCTTAATATATATTATTATGCTTTACTAACGAAATATATATGATCTTAAAATGCATATTAATAAATGTACATATCAAATTATATATGTAAAAGAAATTCTTTGAGATTCTAGCATTAGTAACTGAGTATCTAGTCATTGTATATAGAAAATAAGTGTTACCTGATATCACCTCATATCCGACACAATATTCTGCAATATTAGAGATTAAATTATGATATCACGATTATATGTCTTTAGATGATTGTATATGTATAAGTCCTTCAGTATTTAATCAAATATATTTTAGCTCATTTTTGAGAGTAAACGACCCTTACTATATTACTGAAAGAAGTGCCAACATTTCGTATTAACTTTAAGAGTTTAGATTACTTTTCAGACATTTTTACCACGACATAAAAAATGCATAAACATTATACTTAGTACACGTTGTGGTTACAGTGAGGTTAATATGAAAAAAGTCACTGAAATGAGTGGGACACTTAAAACTTAGCATATGCATCACCACTCATGTACAAATATATGAACTTGAAGTACTCGTATACAATTATTTATTTCAATACTGATATGACGTCTCGTTGTCCTACATTTAAATAAATAGCCTATAAATCCCTTCGCTGGACACTCCTTACTCTTTTCAAGGAGTATAAAGTTTCTTTAAGATGGTTTCCTACACCGAAAACCATATTAGTTAATTCAAAATAAAAATTAAACACGTAAGATTTTCTATAGATTAACACGTAAGATTTTTCAACTTATTTTCATAAACAATGTTGTAAGACAAATAACATTTCTGTTGATTTACTTTACACAAAAAAGAATGGCCTAGAATTAATTAATACCATTGCTACTTTGTATGAATTCAAACACAATCCAATATTTTAGTCAAGGTTAAACACACTGAAATTCATATTCAAGTCGGCAAAAACAAACGCCTTGGAACCACAAAAAAAAACCCTCTATCCTTAAGTGGGGAGGCCTGTGACCAACAGTGGGTGTTTTAATAGGTTGCTACTTATGTTTATGTTTTTTACTTATTTTGTCTTTATATCATTGGTTAAGTGAATTTTCAAAAAGCTCGCTTATATAATTAGCTTTTTCGAATTGTGTCACTATTCTTCCAAAACAGAAGTATATTTTATAATTTATGAAAAAAAAATATTGTACGTAAAATATGTCAAAAAGAACAACCTCCTTTCTGTATATAGTTTCTTCATATTGATCTCAAAGTAAAGTTTTAAAATTTTCCCGTTTTAAATATTACTATATAGAATGTGTACTTATGAATGTAGATCAAATCGTTACTAATTGAAACAACACTCTTGATATTGTTAATTAATGTCGAATCTGTCATACGATTAAATAAATTAAATCTCTAAGTATAAAATTTTGGAGACAGATAAAAAAAATATGCTTTTATCTTTCTCCAAGTCTGTGTTTGATAATTTTAGACATTCTCTAAAATGACACACTAATGATTTTTTAAAGTGTAATGTTAGCAAATTTTAGTTTAGACAAGCCTCATCAAATTTAACACATATATCTTTATAGTATTACTTAAGCAATATTAATATATGTTTAATTGTAAATAAATTTTCTACTTTTCAAAATGATGGTACCCACTACCATCATTGATTTAAATTCATTTTATATACTAATAATAAAGTGTGATATCTCAAAAAACGTCATTTTATGTTAAAATAAGCTAATTCTTATTTAGTATAAAGGAACGCAATTTTGATTTACATTTTCATTTTAATTTAAACATCATCTCCGACAGACTTTGGTATTTTGATTTATTACGCTTTATTATTAAGTGTACGGTAAATAGTATGTGAAAAAAGTCTTTTGAACTTTACTGTGTTATTGAAACTTTTAGTCAAGTGTTTAGAAAAAGCGAGACGGAAGGGAAGTAATAAAATGTAGGTGGAAACTAGAACACAGCTCAATGGAAAATGTTCGCGGTTTGTTTCCGTTTGTATAATACGGTTCACTTCTTAATGTAAACTCAAAGATGTAGTGATAGTAAAACGTTAATACATAAACATTTACTTCCCAATTCGAGGAAATTTCGTTTTAATACACGATACATAATGGGACCGTGAGAGTAAGAATGACGTTAGTATTATATTACAGAAAAAAATCCAAAATTTAAGAATAAAAATTTTATTATACGGGTTAATTAATATTAGAAAAGTTTATGCTATCTTGTGGTATATAAAAAAACAATGTTAGAGTAATATGTTATAAATGGGTCATAAAATGTTCATTTACGGACATCATATTTACGTCATACTCTGTATAGTATTATGATGTAAGTCTTACGTCAAGAAGTGTGTTATAATGACTCATATCTTACGTAAATTATGACATAGCTCAATGTAAATTTGGCGTCACGTTGACGTAACCGTGTCCATTAGGATTTTTTCTTTCCACGTAAGACTTTAAAGGGCGTTTTAAAGTGGTCTAACACAATATTTTACTCAAACAATAATATTTTCAATGACAATGGATAATGATATTAAAATACAACGGAAACCTCAAGATACAGAGGCTCCTTTGCGCCCTTTGAAATTACTAGAAGACGATAAGCTTCATAATATTCGTCATATAATCTTGTTTAAGCCATTCTTGCATTCACGGTCCCAGGGCCCGTAGACAAGTCACTTTTGAAGATTGCTAACGCTTCAAAAATGTATGGGAATGACAATTAATTTTTCGATTAGTTTCGATAAGAAACGTCATTCCCATACATTTTTTGAGCGTTAGCAATCTTCGAAAGTATCTTGTCTAAACGCCCTGTTCATAAGTCTCTAACTAGATATATATTCTTGATGTTTTATGAAGATGTGAAAATATGTTTGTATTTCTCAAGAATGATAGTTAAAAGTCTATGATAATAATTAGGTAGTTCACGCAATGAATATCTTGTACAAATTGTATACATAATCACCATCATCTCATAAAACGGCATAGTGAGTTATTCTTTAAATAGTAGTATACAAATGCAGACTTTTTATCGATATTTTTAATTCTTCAAACGCACAAAAATATGTTTGTTCACATTAGAAATCATTCAGTACCTCGGCTTTTATGTACTATAATATGTATGTAGTATATATAAAACCTTCGTCTTGAATCACTCTATCATCAAAAACTGCATTAAAATCTGTTGGCTAGTTTCAAACATCACAGCGAATAGACAGCTGAAGCGACTTCATTTAATACTATGAATTTGTACAAGATAGCTTATGGTGTCTGTCTACCTTTAAGAAGAACGGAGACGCTTACTAGATTATATAACTTATAAACATTGTACGTTATACTTTAATAGAGAATGTGATATGAGAAAATATAACACGTGCGGTGCCTAATGTTTTATTTATTTAAAAGATAATACTTGAAATTTTATTGTAGTCTTATCAATAGAAACGCATAATGTAATGTGCATTGTGCGTACTAAGGTAATGTTTGTTTTATTTTGTATATAGATGTTATATATTGTTCTTTCTCTTGTAGTACAAAATTAATTATGTGAAATAAATAAAGACAAATTGATGTTGATACGCATTTTTACTTGATTCGCAAAGTTTTATTTTGTTATTTTACGGGACATGGCCCCAAGTTCCCGATGCCTCTTAAATGGGGCAGAAGTGCGAATCCTTGGGTGAATCTTTAAAATAAGATAAAATTTAAATCTTTAAAATAAAATAATCTTAAAAGTTCAAAGAAATTATATAATCTCACTATTTCATCTTGCCAGTGATCATAAAATATTCTAGGAGCTTATTTCCAGTCTCCAGTAATTGAAGAGTAACAACAGGAAGAAAAAGACGGAGACCATCTTAACAAATACACAAAATGACCACATAGTTTTCTGAAGTTCGATCTCTTTAATTCTCGTTATATAATAAAATATATTCCAAATAGTTTATGTTTTTATATTTATAAATTAAATTTTTCTATGTGTAAATAAATGCATGGGTACCGGGTCATGAAGGTATAAAGGGCAACGTGCAAGTGGGATGAGCTGGCTCAAACTGGAACCAGCAGAGGGTTCAAAGGTCCTGAACACTGTATAGCAAAAAACGCCGCCGAAAGCGGAATGGCGAAATGGGATAGTTATAGGTGTCTAAGGTATTCCAAAACGTTCTTGGATACAGTAAAATCATGCTTCGCAAAAGACTAAAAATTTGGGTAGATGACAAGTAAGGCATGCATTGGTAATAGCAACGGGCCATTAAAGTACAAAAGCTATGTTAAAAACTATGGACATTGCGGAAGACCCTACTTGCAGAGTCTGCAATGAGTAAGTGGAAACAAAAAGGCACCTTCTGTGCCAATGCGATGGATTAGCCAGGACACGAATGAGTCTACTGGGAGTGGCCTATCCGCAACCAGATAATTTTAACGGCGCCGACCTAATGCCTACTCTCAGACTTTTACAATGGGTAGTTGAATATATTTCGGCGAGACTAAATGATGGGGCGCGTGCAAAAGATCCACAAGGGTCGAAATGCGCCCACTGCCTCAGTAGCCCCACCGCGAAGCAATAATACTCTGTGAACTTCGTGATTAGTCTATGATTAGATGTAGTTAGTCTATAATTCAGACAAATCCACCCCAAACTCAACTTCGGCGCGGGGTGGGGAAGTATCGGAACTTATCGAAATAGAAACGTCATTCCCAAACATTTTTTAAGCGTTAGCAATCTTCGAATATTAGTTGTCTACGAGCCCATTAGTTCTTCTTCTTCTTTTTTTGTTTAGTGGCTTTCAGGTATGCCAACCAGGCACAGATTATCTCGCCAGTGTCAAGTTATTGGAGAAGACACGAAGGAAATTGTTCGGTTTTTAAAAAAATATAAAGTTTAATTTTGATTGCCTATAAATAGCTGAAATATAATGTTAAACCACCACCAAATAAAACGGAAAATACAACATGCATATTTATATATATTAAAATTTATATATATTAAAATTTATATATATACATATGACTAATAATAAACAATTATTTTACAACTTAATTCTATTATGTTTTATATATTTACATAAATATTTACAATTTCTACTATATACAAGACTTAACAAATATTCTACATTTATAGGACGGGGGATATGTGGAGGTAGAATATCATAAATGGAGCGGGAGAGTTTGGGACAATTGAGAAGGACATGGGAAACAGAACCTTCGTCTAGGCCACATTCACACATGGAGTGGTCCCTTATCCGGAGTTTAGCCA